>JAJOZX010002455.1:230000-402500 GCA_023014485.1 Bathynomus jamesi
TCAGATTAGTATCTAGAGAACGGAAACCGTCAAAAATATCCACGGATGCAAAACTGTAGCCAGGAGACTCGAGCTAGAAAAAAGCTACACGAAATAGAACTGGACCTAAAACAATTATTCATCTACAAGACAAATGAAGGAGGAATCAAAGAAGAAGAAAACAAAAAAATAACCCAAAATACTTTTACTCCTTTGCGAAAAGAAAAATGAAATGTAAAGAGGGCATTGGTCCGTTAAAAGATAGAGTAAATGAATACACAAATGACCCAGAAGAGATAAGTGAGTTGCTTAAGGAGATGAGAAGAGAAAATCCGAAAGAATTCTTCGACATAGATGTAATTCGCTCAAGAACAAGCACGAGGACACGAATCTGTTACTGGGTTTTGAATTTCTGGAATAGGATATAATAAGGCTCTCTCAAACACAAGAAAACAATCAGCATCAGGGCCAGACACAGGTAGTGGAGAAAATCATTCAACACAGATCAAATTCCACTTCCATTAAAGAACGTGGACATTGCCCCTCATTCAAAAGAGGTAACAGAGCAAAACCTAAGAACTACCGGCCAGTAGCTCTCAACCCCACCCCCCTCCGTTTTATAGAGTGCTTTGAACATGTAACTAGGGACAAAATTACTTACTTCCTACAGGAAAAAAAATATTCACTCCGAACCAACATGGCTTTAGGGCTGGAAAATCTTGCCTATCGCAGTTATTAGATTACTAAGAGAAAATACTGAAAACATTGTCAAACTATAAATGTAATATATACTGATTTGCTAAAGGCTTCGATAAATGAGATCATGGAATTATAGCACACAAACTCAAGAATACAGGGATTACTGGAAAGTTGAGACGAAGGATATTTAATTTTCTAATCAAAAGAACACAAAGAGTAGTAGTAAATAGAGTTGAATCTAAAATCTCAGAAGTCGTCAGCCCTGTCCCACAAGGTACAGTATTAGCTCCCTTGCTGTTTATCATGATGATTGCAGACAGTGCTGCAGATATTCATGACTGTCGTATCGTGTTTCGTGGATGGCACAAAGATATGCAAAGAAACATCAAATATGGGTGACATAGAAAAATTACAAAACAACATTGAAACATTATTCAGGTGGGCGGAAAACAGCAACATGAATTTCAACGAAGAAAATTTCCAGCTTATAAGATATGGTAACACTACAAGACAAACAGATAACACCAAACCCACAAGTCAGGGATCTTGGAGTAATAGTTTCATTGGATACAGAATTCAGAGAGCATTACAACATTAAAATTACAACAGCTCGAAAAATAATGGGAACTATCTGGCTTAGTCTCAGTTGCAGAAAAGCAAACATCATGCCAATATTATGGAAGAGTTCAGTCCTGCCCATAATTGAGCTTTGCTCAGCACTCACAGGTCCATACAGAAAACTAGACATTTCAAATACACAAGCCAAACAAAGGACTTTTACGTCCAAGATAGAGAAAACAAAAGACGAAAACAAGTGGTCTCGACTACAAACCTTGAAACTGTACTCCCTGGAAAGAAGACGGCAGCGATACACAATAATACACATATGGAAAATACTTGAGGGATGTGTTCCAAACTTTAGAAATGAAATAGAAACACAGAGGAATAAGAAAAGAAGCAGAGTCTGCACTGTCCTAGCTACTGTGGGACAAGAGTTCATGAAAACGAAGATAGAAAATACTCTAAGGATACATGGCACAAAACTCTCGAACGTGTTTGCCAAAAGAACTGAGGACCGTCTAGTGCATCAACTTGAATAATTTCAAGAGCCAACTGGACAGGTTCTTGTAAAAAGTCCCTGACCAGCCATGCATAGATGGCTACGAGGGCAGGAAAGAGTGGAAACCAACTCTCTCCTACACCAAATCCAGAAAATGAGGCAAGATGCTGCAGAGAAGTTGACAACAGAGCGATCCCGAACCGTCGTTCGAAGACATCAAGTAACTCAAATAATATACTCGTGTGTGTGTGTGTGTGTGTGTGTGTGTGTGTGTGTGTATATATATATATATATATATATATATATATGTTGAAGTCAGTGTGTGAAACAAGTTATTTCACGTAATGCCTAAAAATTTCAGTCATTTCGCGTAATTCGATTAAGCGATTAACGACTTCGTAAAGGTTAGGTTAGGTTAGGGTGATTAGGTTAGGTTAGGGTGGTTAGGTTAGGTTAGTAATGCGTATTACCTATGTTTAAGGGTCAATCGAATTACGCGAAATGCCTGAAATTTTTAGGCATTACGTGAAATGACTGGTTCCACAGATTGACTGTAACAATATATATGATGAAAATAACCACGAAGGAAAAAGGAAACAGAATGGTGCTCAAGCGCTTTCGTCTAATGACATTCTCAGGAACACTGAAATAAATAACATGTTCGAGACTATAAATTATATAGATCACAAAAAAAAATAGACAAATAAAAATTGTAGGAGGAGCATACAAATTTATGAGTTTTAGCATTTTGCCCTTCTTGTCTAAATCCGTTCGTTCTGAACGAATTCAAAACAACAGGATCAAGCGCAAAAAGGCCCTGGCTAATATTTAAATTATTATTTAAATATTATTATTATTTCAATATTAGTCAGGGCCAGCGCATGGTTGGTCAGAGAATTTACACAGGAACCTGTCAAGTTGGTTTTTAAATGCATTTAGGTTGGAGTGCCAAAGGCTCAACAGTTCTCCCCCAACCAGTCTGTTTTTATTTAATTTCTAAAAGTATGGCACATATCTCTGGAGAATTTTCGATACAGCAAGGGAGCGACATAGTTTATGACTTGTGTGGCTTCAGATTTAATTCTATTTACTAATAATACTTTTTGGGTCATTTGGGTCAGAAAGTTAAATATTCATCGTCCCAGCTTTCCTCTAATTCCTTTAGCAAATTCAGTATTTATTACATCTATATTTCGACTTTGAAGTAACGCTTTTAGTATTTTCTCTGAGTGGCAGTCCCAAAGCCACGTTGGTTCGGGATGAACACTTCTTTTGTTGTTGATGGGAAGCAGTTTTGTCTCTAATTACCCGTTCAAAGTACTTTATAAAGTGGGAGGTGAATGCTGCTGGGCGATAGTTCTTAGGCATTGTTCTCTTACCTCCTTTTAATAAGGGAGCAATGGTTGCGATCTTTAATGAGAGATTGACTTGTTATGTGTCCCTTTGTATTTCTTCAGAAACTCGGCACTCCATGTAAAGGCCCTTTCTTGAATTTTCTCATAATTGTGATAAATCTCTAATTATGTACCCTTCCGAGAATAATATTCAAGATTAGATATTAGATTCATGTTCACACCCACACCCACATATATATATATATATATTAGGGGTGCACCGATTAATCGGTATCGGCACCTGGCATGCCGATTATTTTCTTAATATCGGCCGATTAATCGGTATCGGCAAGCTTGGCATAGGTAGCGTCGACTGGGGCGAATTGGGTCACCAAATGGGAAATTATTTTTTTGTTGATGCGACATTCTTAAAACTATAATTAAAATTGTTTCTAGTTTTTACCACTAAATCACAAAACTTTAACCTTTTGTGTCTCTTTTTTTAAATCCAGCATTTGCTCTATTTGCTATAATGTTATAAAATAGGGTACTATATTTTTGTTGTAAATAACCAACTATATTTTTGTTGTAAATAACCAAATAATATTAAAAAAACAATACTAATATTCAATCTTAAATGTATAAATTTAAAAACAAATTTGAAATAATTTTGAATGATTCAAGCTGATCAAGCAGTTATAAATAATGCTAAGCTTAAGAAAACCAGTTTAATAACACTTTCAATTTGTTATTCAAATTATTATCCAAAATGGCAAAAAAAAATACTTCAAAAAGAACTACCTGGCCTACCATAAAAGGCTCAACAGACAATATCACAATCACATGTAAGTTAGATACTTGCTTTTGCTATACACAACCACAACTAACCAAGGAAATAATTTGCCATCCTTTATATAAGTACTATTTTCTCCCAAATCCAGAGTATTCCAGAATGTTCTGGAATCGTCTAGACTCTAGAACAGGGGTCGGCAACCACAGGCACGCGTGCCAGAGTTGGCACGCGAGGTGGTTATCCAAGGCACGCCAAGTGATTCCCCAAAAATTGCAATTTCAAAAAAAATTTGAAATTACAAAATTATATTAAATTATTATATTGAATATTATTATATATTATATATTGAAATTAAAAAATATAAAGGACAGTATCAAACTGTCTCTGTATTTATGGTTAAAATACAAATCAAAAGCGCTTTGACTCGTTTGTTGGGATTGAAATAGAGCAGACCGTTCTACGAAATATGCATATGAAAATTATAGTTGGCACGCAGGACCGTAAAAATGTTGGCATTAATGGTAAACTGGCACATTGTGTTCAAAAGGTTGCCGACCCCTGCTCTAGAATATTCTAAGACATTCTAGAAAGTTCCATAAGGTTCTGAAATATTCTAGAATTCTATAAAAAGCTGTAAAACAATCTAAAACTCTCTTAAAACTAAAAAAAAGAAAATTCTCGAATATTCTCAGTGAATAATATTTTGGAGTATCAATAAAAAACTTTTATTAAAAAACAAAAAACAAGCTCACATCGCTAATTAAGTAATAAGTTTTTATTATAGTAAATAAAAGTAAATAATAAAGAATATAATATTAACTAATATACATTACATTGGGTTATACTTATAATTTTTCTAAATTGATGCCGATTAATCGGTATCGGCAAATTGGTATCGGGCGATTAATCGGTATCGGCAAAATTGAGGTATCGGTGCATCATTAATATATATATATATATATATATATGTGTGTGTATGTATATATATATATCAGGGCCGTAGCCAGAAATTTTTTTCGGAGGGGGTTATATGAACCTATATATACCTAGGACGTCCTAGGTATATACATAATTATTTATATATATATATACACGGTGAACCAAAAGTAGGTGGACAGTAGGTTGAATACGGTTTGTGTTATATTATATTATAACTATGGTGTTCATTATAACTATGGTGTTTGTGTTTTATTATATTAAATATTATAACTAAATTTATTTAAATTTTGTTTGTATTATAGTATACAAAAAAATTAAATATGTATTCTCAAAATAAACGTTATCATTTACTGTCCACCTACATTTGGTTCACCCTATATATATATATATATATATATATATATATATATATATTATATTATATATATATATATATATATATATGAAATTTATTTCACGAAAGTAACACGTGAAAAATATTTATGATGAATAAAACCACGAAGGAAAGGAAACACAGAATGGTGCTCAAGCGCTTTCGTCTAATGACATCCTCAGGAACACTGAAGTACATAAAGAGTTACAGCCTATATATAGGTTACAGAAAAAAAGAAAAAAAAAATAATATATATATATATATGATGAATAAAACCACGAAGGAAAGGAAACACAGAATGGTGCTCAAGCGCTTTCGTCTAATGACATCCTCAGGAACACTCAGTGTTCCTGAGGATGTCATTAGACGAAAGCGCTTGAGCACCATTCTGTGTTTCCTTTCCTTCGTGGTTTTATTCTTCATAAATTTTTTTTCACGTGTTACTTTCGTGAAATAATTTTCATATATATATATATATATATATATATACAATAAACGGAGAAATAAAATTAAAAATTAAAGGATTGTGGGAGGGGCATACAAATTTGTAAGGAAAAACTATCGATTTTTAGCACAAGATCAAATGAATTGTTTCCAACCAATGTTATAGATAAAAAAAAACTAAAAAAAAAAAACTACCGATTTTTAGCACAAGATCAAATGAATTGTTTCCAACCAATGTTATTAAAAAAAAACTAAAAAAAAAAACTACCGATTTTAGCACAAGATCAAATGAATTGTTTCCAACCAATGTTATTAAAAAAAAAAAAAAAAAAAATTTATACTGGAAATCTGCCCGGGTTTTAGCACTCTGCCCTTCTTGTATATAAAAATAAATTCAAAAATAAAAGTTATTAGAGTAGCATACAAGTGACCTGGATAACTTCTTCCTTCAGTTAAATGATAAAGTCCCCTCCATTAAGTTTACTTTAGAAGTGGAACAAGACAATTCAATCCCGTTTTTGGATGTGCGTGTACATAGGGAAAGCCCAGGTTTTAAGTTTAGTATCTATCCGAAAAAAACAAACAATTTGTCCTACGTACACTTTTACTCGGGACATGACACCCCCACTAAGGCCATTTTTTCTTCAATGTTTCTCCGCGCCCTTAGGATCGCCAGTCCGGAATACATCGATGCCGAATTAGAAAAAATCAACGGTATTGGAAGTGATCTGTGTTATCCATCTGCGTTTATGGAATCTTGTCTCAACAAGACAAAACGAACTTTCTATCGTGTTAATAATAACACTCGTACTTTGCCAAAAAATATTTTAGTACTTCCATTTTTCCCGGGCTTTTTAGGCATTGCTAATGTACTTAAACTTTTGGATATTAATGTAGTATTTTCATATAACAATATTGTGAAAAATATCATAGTAAAAAATAGCCCTACCAATAATTCAGGCATTATCTATAAAATTGGTTGTAAACAATGTGATTCCTTTTACATAGGTCAGACGGGAAAGGATTTGCACACACGTATAAAACAGCATCAATATTCCGTTAGAACAGGAAAGTCGTCCAGTGCCCTTTTTGTCCATTTGTCAGAGTTATCCCACTGTATTGATTGGAATAATGCTTCAGTTTTATTTCACTCTAGCAACATTGTTAATAGAAATATTCTTGAGTCTGCCATTATCCAACTTACAAATAACTTCAACATAAGCAAAGGTCTTTTTCAACTCGATCCTGTTGTTTTGAATTCCTTCAGAACAGATTTAGATAAGGGTAGAACGCTAAATCTTTGGTAAACTTGTATGCTACTCTAATAACTTTTATTTTTCAATTTATTTTTATATACAAGAAGGGCAGAGTGCTAAAACCCGGGCAGATTTCCAGTACAAATTTGTATTTTTTTTTTTTTAATAACATTAGTTGGAAACAATTCATTTGATCTTGTGCTAAAAATCGATAGTTTTTCCTTACAAATTTGTATGCCCCTCTCACAATCCTTTAATTTTTAATTTTATTTCTCCGTTTATTGTATATATATTATATTTTTTATTTTTTTTCTGTAACCTATATATAGGCTGTAACTCTTTATGTACTTCAGTGTTCCTGAGGATGTCATTAGACGAAAGCGCTTGAGCACCATTCTGTGTTTCCTTCGTGGTTTTATTCATCATATATATATATATATATATATATATATATATATATATATATATATATATATATATATACACACTGTATATTCAACAAAGATATGTAAATTGTTTACATTATCTTACAAGACGATATTTAATTTTCTCTTCCTTTTTTGACATTTCTTGAAGAACATCCTCCGGTTGTATTTCTAATTGGCGGTGAATGCTCATTAAGGCCAAACCATTCAGTCTCTCTTCAGAGGAAGAATTTTTTATGTAGGTTTTAAGTCTTCTTAGCGTTGAAAAGGATCTTTCTGCAGTGGCCGTAGTTATTGGCAGAGTGGCACCTATTTTCAAAAATGCATGAATTGTAGGGAATATTTCTTCATTGCATCCATTTAAAGAAGTAATGAAATCGATGGGCTTTTCATTTTGGTCTCTCCAAGTTCGTCTCCACATCTTCAGTTCTCCCTCGAACTTTGCCGGAACGCTTGCATCGTCAGGCCACTGAAGGGACAAAGTTTCGCAGCAGTTTTTCACTTCCTCATCCGTCAGAGAGATGGATCTCTTCGGCAACAACGAATGCAGTTTTTGTAATACAGTTTTATGGTTGAGAAATCTATCATTTAGTTCATTTAATAAAAAGTCTAGGAAAGGCACATACGCACAACGTATGTAATACTCTTCAACATTCTGTGTAACAAAGTGATCACCTTTCCGTCCGACCGAAGGTGGCATTTGAATTGTTGTACCCAAACTTTTACCCAAGTTTTCGGCTTCACAGAAAACTGCTTTAAATTTAGAATCGGCAGAGTCCCTCAGGGCTTGTATTTCATCTTTTAAAACTTCGGTATGGTTCAGGCAAGAAGCAAGATCACATTGTTTAGACTGTAGGAATGTGCAAAGGCCATGCAGTAGTGCAAACACCTGACTAACAATAAGCAAGCATATCAAAAATTTGCTGCTCTCAATAGCAGTTAACAATGTGAAAGCCTTCATTGTAGACTCTTTGTCCGTAAAATCCTGAATTCTGTTTAAAGCTTGAGAAATTGGTGCACAAAGTTCCTTCAGTAACAGAATTGAATCTAAATGTTCAACCCACCGAGTCTCACAAAATTTCAGAAGACGGGTTCTTTTGGCACCAGGATACATTTCATTGATGCAACTTTTCAGCACATGACTTCGCTTAGGAGAATGTCTAAAGAAAGCTATTATATCTCGCATTACCGTTAAACTAGCCCTTATTATTGGCACTGAACAAGCATGGGAAAGGGCCAGATTTAGGGTATGGCTAGAGCAATGAACGTAGAGAACCTGAGGATGCGTTTGTTGTATAATAGCTGCACATCCTTTCAATTGACCACTCATTGACTTAGCCTCATCATATCCTTGCTCTCTCATGACGTCATTCGTGACGTAGGCAAGAGGACCAATTAAAAGCAAGCAAACTTAAGAGTCGGAAGCGTAAGTTCATTAATCGACATGAGCTCCTTATAGAATTCGGTGAGTCGGAAATGTAAATCCATTCCAGAAAATAAGAGCTCCATGAAAGGGGAGTAAGCAGAGAGAAGTATTTTGTCTGAATATATTTCTAAGTTTGGGAAGAATTTCGGGGAGGGATATATCCCCCTATCCCCCCCTGGCTACGGCCCTGATATATATATATATATATACATGGGCGCCCGCAGGTAGGGGCAAGGGGGGGTGCTTGCCCCCCCTGGAAATGCCAAGAAAATATATTAAATATTTTCTAAGAAAATATTTATATCCTAAACTTGCTGAAAAGTATCCAACTGCCTCCTAAAGGGTGAAATTTTTTATTTGTGTGCATGATAAAAGGTTGCTACCTTTTTATTTGTTCACCGGGAGAAAATCAACTCCAACAAAACTGATTTTATGGAAAAGGTTGTTCATAATTTTGGTAGTGACCGCAGACGACTACAATTCCTATTCAAATGAGCAGTGTAGGTGATGCTCGAAACACCGTTTTCAAATTAGGTACAACATTTACTTCAGTGTGCTTTTTTCTTCATTCTATCATGTTTCTGTTATAAATAAAATAAATTATTGTTATCATGTGCATTGTATGTATATACAATATATATTTGCATTTTCCATTACAGAAAATGCAACACTAAACTTGCTTAGAATTAACCTGCTGGTTCCTAAGGGGTCAAAAGTTTTTTGCTTGCTCCGGTCCCTACCTATTAATACATTAAATTTTGCCCCCCCTTGGAAAAAATCCTGCGGGCGCCCATGTATATATATATAATATATTACCCTCACCAACATTCAAACTCATCACTCTTGAATAGAAGATGAGGGCGCTAGCATTCGTGCGTGCTCATGCTTGGTATTCCATATATATATACAGTATATATATATATATATATATATATATATATCACAGTGTTTTGTGTTGTTATTATTAATTATTATTTTTATTACCGTTTATAATTTTTGTACTTTTATTTATATTAACATTTTATTTATATAAAAAAAGTATTTGAAATTAGATTTGATAAATTAACATTTCATAAATTAAATCTTATGAATATGATCCTTATAGCCGTAGTCTAATTCCGTATTAGTCGAGAAGCTAAAAAAGGGGATCTTTAGAAAGCCTTTTTTTGTTTTTTAAATCAGGGCACTATTTACAAACAAAATGTATTATTATTTTGGGGGGAAAGATTATCATCTATCCTTTATCTATTTGTTATATTTTTACGTATGTGTAAATAATTAATTGGTATAGTTTTCTTTAGGAGCTTGTAAAAACTACGTAATACATCCTATTAAATGCTTTATTTTTCTTTATCTACCGATTTAGAACGAGATTTCATAATTTTACTTGATTTTGCTATGCCTAATTTTTCTTATGAACCAGTACTTTTACGAGTTTTAGTTGTTTGAAATAAATCCAATAGTTCTTGACATATTTCAGTGCGTCTACCATAACTGGCTTTCGAAAGGTCTTGAACTAATGTAATTTTATAAGGGTACAGATGAATCTTCCGCGCAAAGTTTTATGGACGGTGACGATGTACAGATTCTTTGGGACATTAAGCAGGATTAATCAGTAAAATTATGAACTGAGCACTTTTTCTTAAACTTCGCCACCCACCTCCATAGTGACATTTTCGTTGGGGGAGCTCTTCACACTCTTTTCTAGATTTTTCATAGTTGTTATTACATATTCATACTTAGCTAACCAAACACGCACTGTGCCTCCTCTTCTACAGTCGCCATTTTTGTTTCGTGACGTTTTAGCAGTGACGTAATTCCTTCACAGCTGCCTTAGCCTAAAATAAGTTTAAATGCCTATAAAACACTGCTGTAGTCTAAGATAAATTTAGAATTCTACATTAAATATTAGAATTTTATATTATTCTATATTAAATAGTTCGGAGCAAACCAAGAATAAGCACCCCAAAGTCCCCAATCCAAGAAAAAGCACCCCAGTTAGACCCCAATCCAAGAAACAGCACCCCAGTTCGACCTCAATCCAAATTAAAGGATTTTAACATCAACATTCCTCGAAAACTTTGTCCCGGTCATTGCTTGATTGCACTTAGCACACAGCATCACTTTTTTAATAAGATTTTTTCCCTTACACCAATTTATCACTGGCAATGGATCTTCAAACTGAAGTGTTGCCATTATTGGTTGAAGTGTTACCATTAATATGGGGTGCTTATACTTGGATTGCTCCTATATACAGTATATATATATATAATATATATATATATATATATATATATGTTAACCCTCCGTCTATGGCCCTGAGTCGGTTCGGATTCGACGGGGGCTTCTGGTTAGGAGGCTGCAACGGATATTTCTTCTTGATACTTTTCTTCTATAACTTTCTAATTCTTTACTCTCGCTTTATGGGGTCGACACTCTGTTAATTCTTTTCTTTCAATAATACTCTGATACTTCTCTTGGTACTAAAATTATCGACTTTTCTTTTATAATTTATCGTCTTTACTGACTAAATTCCTGAAGAGGACAAGGCTCGAAGAAAAAGATAAAAACTTTCTCTTTTTGTAGTTTACTTCTCAAAATGTACAGGTAGTGCTCTGAATTTACAGGGGTAGAGGTTCGACCTCTTTCGACCATAGCTCAGGCCGGAATCTAAAAATATTAAGGATGCAAGGGGCTTGCCTCTGCCCCCCTCCCCGCAGCGAGGCTGCTAACAAGGGGAGTCTCTTAGCAGTGACCAAGGCAGAGTCTCGTAATGAAGTGTCCTTCATTTTACAAATACATATATAATATATAAGCCTGAATGTTGGGGAACGGCAGTTGGAGGTTAAGTTTCCCCCCTTTTAAACACGATCAGATGTTTGGAAGATTCCAATAAAGATTTAAAAAAAAAAAAAAAAAAAAAAAAATAATCTACTTTTTTTTTTGCCGAATCTTCATTTCTGAAGGCGATATCATTTCATAGTCGTACACAAGTACAATTGAAGTACACGACTGAGTACATTTTTGTTTGGGTTTATTACAATTATGATTTCGATTATGGATTACTTCCCATTCGCTTATGATTGTCCCTTACAGTTCTATTAAAGTACATTCTTACATTATAAATTAAATCATTACATTTAATTACAGTTTCCTTGAAGTACATTACAAATTATTATTAATTAAAGTATTACAGTTAATTACAATTAAACAGTTACTATAACTTTTTGTTTTGTTTTTACAGTGTTTCATATTAATAGACAATTAAGATGTTAGAAATATAATACAAAGTACATGGCACACATTATATAGATTTATATACATAATATGTTATAATATGTTTAACATGTTATAAATTTGGATCAGAGCGAAAGATGTTGTTTATCTTAGAAACGTTCAATTCTGCTGTGATTCGCGAATTCGACCACTTACCTACCCAAGCATTTAGGAATATCTTGAGGGGTGAGCGCACTTAAAAAAAAAATAAAAAAATACATGTGGACGTATTTTACATGTAAGTAACAGAATAGGTTGTGTGCGTAATATAGACGCGCGTAAAATATGGACTGATAGGTTGATAGCTATCAGTAGACAATAGGTAGGAAACAACATAAATAATGATATATAGAAAATGAAGTGTTTTTTTTCTTTTTATTATTATTATTATTATTATTATTATTAATGAATTTACCATACATTCAATACGGAAGATATCCAAATACTAAACACGTGATTCAGTGTTCAAGGTATGGAAAACGTGAAGAGAATTAAGTTACTTTATGACGTCATAGTTATTAAATTTTGTACGTATAATACAAAATCATTATTAGGAAGATTTACAAGAACGAATTAGAGACAAAGAGTGGGTATTAATGACTAAGAAGTACAACTACGGGTTCCAATCCTGTTATATGCAATGTGTATGCATAATCTAGGGACGAGGGTGAGATGCAAGATAATCATAATTAATTAATAACTTCTATAACAAATGAAAAATGGATACGACTAAAACATAGTTATGGTAGATCGTAGGGTTGTGACACGAACAAAAACAGGAAGCTACAAGTAAAATTATTATCCAAACTCGCGTTAAGCGATTTTGGTTCTTATGTAAAAATGAATATTGATTATTCATTGTCCATTTTTACATTGCTCTCCCCTTTTAAAAATGATATTTATACAATAATCTAGTAGGGTACCATTAATACAATACAAATGAGAAAATAACATCCTACTTACTACAAGTTAGATGACGAATTTTTCTTTACATTACAAATTTTTATACAGAACAAGTGAGTTCGGTGGTTGCGTACAATGGAGAGTAATCAAATCTTTAAAATGACACTTGCTTATAAAATATAAAAAATTCAAAGATTAATATTTTAATTTATGCAAACAGAATGAAAGGATTAATACATTAATTTGGACAAACAATTAAGTTAGGCAAAGAATGATATTGTTAATTTAAAAAAAAATTTCTGTGGGGAAAATTACATGCATACTGAATAGTAGGTAAAAGGGAAAAATATAAAATTTTCCAAAGTTACCCTGATCGTGCAGTCTATAACTAATTTTTATTGACTATTGTAGGTAAAAAATCGAATTACGTAATGGATGATGTATAGACCTGTGGTCTAGTGTGTATTTGTGTGTATTAGATACAAAGTGTGTACCTTATAACTTTGAGGGACAGATTAGCTGAGAGGATTTTTAAATTAACTGAACAAACGCCTGAGCAAAAATTTATATATAGTAAGCAAAAATGGGTAGGACTATATAAATAGCATAGTTAGCACTTACACGCTATGAAATAGTTTATTGTGACATCCAATGATTTTAGCATAAGGTTTGTATATATAGTATATATAGTGTGCATACATGCATTTTTATTGACTGTTGTAGGTACAAATCGAATTACGTAGTGGATGATGTATAGACCTGTGGTCAAATGTGTAGGGATTTGGAAGGTTTTTGAATTAACAAAGTTTAAAAATAATGTATAATACTTTAAGATGGGTTTAGGGTTATAAAATCTTTTAAGTTTAATTCAATTATTGTTAAAATCTAATTATAGGTAGGATTAATGATGGCGTATGCATATGAGTTTCATGTGAAAGTGACTTGAATTACGGAAAGGAAATGAATTCGAATATGTATCAAAAGTAATAGAATTCAATTAGGATTATCGATTTTACGGAATTAAATCAGTTACACGTATATGAAGGTAATAAAAAAAAACGTACTTAGAGGACCTTACAAGTAATGAAAACAAATCTAGCGGTATTAAAAATTAAATTTTGAAGGTGGAATTAAATTCGACTAGTAACATTCCTAGCTATATATGAACTATATAACCATTAACATTAACCAGAAGTATCCCTACAATAATTGAATTAAGAAAATTAAGAATACAGATTAACAATAGAAACCAATTTATGCATTTTAATGAGCTAAACATAATTTTATAATATTCTTAAAAATAAAAGTAAATCGAACCTTAGATGAGTTTCGGCCAAGAATAAAAAGTTATTGAAATGGAAGGAAAGCATTTCGAACAATCTTTTCTTTTAATAATTTCAGGTAAATTTTACATTAAAAATTATTTTTATATACTAAAAGAAATATTAAAAGGTTTAATAATTTTTGCATGTTAAGTAGAAAAATTATACTCTTTCGTTAAATGTTGATAGACTGAATTATTTGATATTTTAGTCTGAAAACTTGTTTGCATATGATAAATACATATGTTTTTATTGTGTAGAAGTTTTATTAAAATTAAATGACAAAAAAGAATAAACACAACTGAAATTTAGGGTATGTGCGGTCCTACGGGTAAATTTCCCGACCATACAGAGCAAGATAAATTAGGTACATGATCGATTAATTATTACACTATTTCTGTCATCATATAATCGCAATAATTATAAAACTCGTTACCAACATTTGTAAAAACGGTTTTGGTTGCCAACAATAAAATATGTAATTTTACCTATATATTTTTATACGCAACAGTGGCATGAAAAAGAAAAGACAAATCGGTCCATTTCCTCTTACAACAAAACAAAGAAAGGTTAACTAAAGACGCAACCCGGTCAATTCAGGTTGAATTAAATTCTCTTTTACAACACAAAAAAAAAGGTTGAATTACATTCTTAAATTACATTTTCTTCAATTAAATTTTCTTAAACTTCAAAGAAAAAGTTGAATTCAATTGACTGCATTGAAATGACTTGGGACTTAAAAATTGACTTCGAATAAAATTTACTTCGAATAAAATTGACTTCGAATAAAATTGACTTCGAATAAAATTGACTTCGAATAAAATTGACTTCGAATAAAATTGGCTTCGAATAAAAATTGGCTTCGAATAAAAATTGGCTTCGAATAAAAATTGGCTTCGAATAAAAATTGGCTTCGAATAAAAATTGGCTTCGAATAAAAACTGGCTTCGAATAAAAACTGGCTTCGAATAAAAACTGGCTTCGAATAAAAACTGGCTTCGAATAAAAACTGGCTTCGAATAAAAACTGGCTTCGAATAAAAACTGGCTTCGAATAAAAACTGGCTTTCAATAAAAACTGGCTTCGAATAAAAACTGGCTTCGAATAAAAACTAGCTTCGAATAAATCTGGCTTCGAATAAAAACTGGCTTCGAATAAAAACTGGCTTCGAATAAAAACTGGCTTTTGTAATCTCTGGGGCGGTTGTCCTCTTGGCGCAACCTTCTGACTTGACCTCTGTCAAGTATTCTATAAATCTCTGGGGGCGGTTGTCCATCTTGGCTAACCTTCTGACTTGACCTCTTGTCAAGTATTTCTATAAATCTCTGGGGGCGGTTGTCCATCTTGGCGCAACCTTCTGACTTAACCTCTTGGCAAGTATTTCTATAAATCTCTGGGGGCGGTTGCGCATCTTGGCTCAACCTTCTGACTTGACCTCTTGTCAAGTATTTCTATAAATCTCTCGGGGCGGTTGTCCATCTTGGCTCAACCTTCTGACTTCAAAACTTATTTGCAACTTATTTGCAACGAAAACTGACTTGCAAACTTATTGCAACGAAAACTGACTTGCAACTTATTTGCAAAGAAAACTGACTTCAAAACTGACTTGCAAACTTATTGCAACGAAAATGACTTCAAAACTGACTTGCAATTATTTAACGAAAACTGACTTCAAAACTGACTTGAATATTTGCAACGAAAACTAACTTCAAAACTGACTTGCAACTATTGCAACGAAAACTGACTTCAAACTGACTTGCAACTTATTTGCAACGAAAACTGACTTCAAAACTGACTTGCAACTTCTTTGCAACTAAAACTGACTTCAAAACTGACTTGCAACTTCTTTGCAACTAAAATGACTTCAAAATGACTTGCAACTTATTTACAACTAAAACTACTTCAAAACTGACTTGCAACTTATTTAAAAACTGACTTCAAACTGACTTGCAACTTCTTTGCAACTAAAACTGACTTCAAAACTGACTTGCAACGTATTTGCAACGAAAACTGGCTTCAAACTGACTTGCAACTTATTTGCAACGAAAACTGACTTCAAAAACTGACTTGCAACTTATTTGCAACGAAAACTGACTTCAAAAACTTACTTCAAATATCTCTCTAAATCTATAAACTCTCTATAAACTCCTCTCTCTTAATTTGCAAGTCAATTCAATTCAGTAATTGAAAAAAATTTGCAAACAAAAATATAAAATGTAAACGACATTTCACTCTAATGTACACGAAGGTACGATACTATTATGTTTGATACATAAAAAAATTATTCTATACTGAATATAACAGTGAATACTCTCTGAAAATAACTCTGAAATTAACTCTCTCTGGAATTAACTCTCTCTGGAATTAACTCTCTCTGAAATTAACTCTCTCTGAAATTAACTCTCTCTGAAATTAACTCTCTCTGTTACAATTAACTCTCTCTGTTACAATTAACTCTCTGTTACAATTAACTTCCTCTTACAATTAACTTCTCTTACAATTTAACTTCTCTTACATTTAACTTCTCTTACATTTAACTTCTCTTACATTTAACTTCTCTTAGTAATTTTCACAGAAGTTAAATGTGTTTCACTAAAAAAAATGTATCACTAGTGTCTGAAATGTTCACTGTGTTTTCTTGTAAATTCTGATTTGATACTCATTATTAACTGTTAATAATACTGACTTTCAAGTGTTTATAAATTACTTAAAAAACAAAATGTACTTAACAAAAGTTCTACTGGCAAAATCCTCAGAGACGTGTCCTGAAGACGTCTGCTGGCTACTTCTTCTTGGATGAAAACTAGGCGTGGAGAACTTGGAGTCGTGACACCCCGTTTCAAGGTGGATGTTACGAACTAGAAGTCGTGACACGCCGGTCAAACTGGTTTTAATCCTGATGCAGGGTAATTTCTATCTTGGCCAAAGAGTGGCCTCTTCTTAAAATCTTCTTCTTCTTTAAAGTAATCTTCTTCTTAAAGTAATCTTCTTCTTAAAGTATCTTCTTCTTAAAGTAATCTTCTTCTTCTTAAAATCTGTTAAGATCCTGGTAAAGGGTCCAGTCTTGTATCTTCCTCTTCTATGTGTTTATCCTGGCTATAGGGTCGCAGTCTGTTAACCCTCCGTCTATGGCCCTGAGTCGGTTCGGATTCGACGGGGGCTTCTGGTTAGGAGGCTGCAAGGATATTTCTTCTTGATACTTCTTCTTCTATAACTTTCTAATTTTTACTCTCGCTTATGGGGGTCGACACTCTGTTAATTCTTTTCTTTCAATAATACTCTGATACTTCTCTTGGTACTAAAATTATCGACTTTTCTTTTATAATTTATCGACTTTACTGACAAAATTCCTGAAGAGGACAAGCTCGAAGGAAAAGATAAAAACTTTCTCTTTTTGTAGTTTACTTCTCAAAATGTACAGGTAGTGCTCTGAATTTACAGGGGTAGAGGTTCGACCTCTTTCGACCATAGCTCAGGCCGGAATCTAAAAATATTAAGGAGGCAAGGGGCCTGCCTCTGCCCCCCTCCCCGCAGCGAGGCTGCTCTCAAGGGGAGTCTCTTAGCAGTGACCAAGGCAGAGTCTCGTAATGAAGTGTCCTTCATTTTACAAATACATGTATAATATATAAGCCTGAATGTTGGGGAACGGCAGTTGGAGGTTAAGTTTCCCCCCTTTTAAACACGATCAGATGTTTGAAAGATTCCAATAAAGATTTAAAAAAAAAATAAAAATAAAAAATAATCTTTTTTTTTTTTGCCGAATCTTCATTTCTGAAGGCGATATCATTTCATAGTCGTACACAAGTACAATTGAAGTACACGACTGAGTACATTTTTGTTTGGGTTTATTACAATTATGATTTCGATTATGGATTACTTCCCATTCGCTTATGATTGTCCCTTACAGTTCTATTAAAATACATTCTTACATTATAAATTAAATCATTACATTTAATTACAGTTTCCTTGAAGTACATTACAAGTTATTATTAATTAAAGTATTACAGTTAATTACAATTAAACAGTTACTATAACTTTTTGTTTTGTTTTTACAGTGTTTCATATTAATAGACAATTAAGATGTTAGAAATATAATACAAAGTACATGGCACACATGATATAGATTTATATACATAATATGTTATAATATGTTTAACATGTTATAAATTTGGATCAGAGCGAAAGATGTTGTTTATCTTAGAAACGTTCAATTCTGCTGTGATTCGCGAATTCGACCACTTACCTACCCAAGCATTTAGGAATATCTTGAGGGGTGAGCGCACTTAAAAAAAAATAAAAAAATACATGTGGACGTATTTTACATGTAAGTAACAGAATAGTTGTGTGCGTAATATAGACGCGCGTAAAATATGGACTGATAGGTTGATAGGTATCAGGAGACAATAGGTAGGAAACAACATAAATAATGATATATAGAAAATGAAGTGTTTTTTTTTTCTTTTATTATTATTATTATATTATTATTATTAAGGAATTTACCATACATTCAATACGGAAGATGTCCAAATACTAAACACGTGATTCAGTGTTCAAGGTATGGAAAACGTGAAGAGAATTAAGTACTTTATGACGTCATAGTTATTAAATTTTGTACGTATAATACAAAATCATTATTAGGAAGATTTACAAGAACGAATTAGAGACAAAGAGGGGTATTAATGACTAAGAAGTACAACTACGGGTTCCAATCCTGTTATATGCAATGTGTATGCATAATCTAGGGACGAGGGTGAGATGCAAGACAATCATAATTAATTAATAACTTCTATAACAAATGAAAAATGGATACGACTAAACCATAGTTATGGTAGATCGTAGGGTTGTGACACGAACAAAAACAGGAAGCTACAAGTAAAATTATTATCCAAACTCGCGTTAAGCGATTTTGGTTCTTATGTAAAAATGAATATTGATTATTCATTGTCCATTTTTACATTGCTCTCCCCTTTTAAAAATGATATTTATACAATAATCTAGTAGGGTACCATTAATACAATACAAATGAGAAAATAACATCCTACTTACTACAAGTTAGATGACGAATTTTTCTTTACATTACAAATTTTTATACAGAACAAGTGAGTTCGGTGGTTGCGTACAATGGAGAGTAATCAAATCTTTAAAATGACACTTGCTTATAAAATATAAAAAATTCAAAGATTAATATTTTAATTTATGCAAACAGAATAAAAGGATTAATACATTAATTTGGACAAACAATTAAGTTAGGCAAAGAATGATATTGTTAATTTAAAAAAAAATTCTGTGGGGAAAATTACATACATACTGAATAGTAGGTAAAAGGGAAAAATATAAATTATTTTCCAAAGTTACCCTGATCGTGCAGTCTATAACATTTTTATTGACTATTGTAGGTAAAAAATCGAATTACGTAATGGATGATGTATAGACCTGTGGTCTAGTGTGTATTTGTGTGTATTAGATACAAAGTGTGTACCTTATAACTTGAGGGACAGATTAGCTGAGAGGATTTTTAAATTAACTGAATAAACGCCTGAGCAAAATTTATATATAGTAAGCAAAAATGGGTAGGACTATATAAATAGCATAGTTAGCACTTACACGCTATGAAATAGTTTATTGTGACATCCAATGATTTTAGCATAAGGTTTGTATATATAGTATATATAGTGTGCATACATGCATTTTATTGACGGTTGTAGGTACAAATCGAATTACGTAGTGGATGATGTATAGACCTGTGGTCAAATGTGTAGGGATTTGGAAGGTTTTTGAATTAACAAAGTTTAAAAATAATGTATAATACTTTAAGATGGGTTTAGGGTTATAAAATCTTTTAAGTTTAATTCAATTATTGTTAAAAATCTAATTATAGGTAGGATTAATGATGGCGTATGCATATGAGTTTCATGTGAAAGTGACTTGAATTACGGAAAGGAAATGAATTCGAATGTATCAAAAGTAATAGAATTCAATTAGGATTATCGATTTTACGTAAATAAATCAGTTACACGTATATGAAGGTAATAAAAAAAAACGTACTTAGAGGACCTTACAAGTTATGAAAGCAAATCTAGCGGTATTAAAAATTAAATTTTGAAGGTGGAATTAAATTCGACTAGTAACATTCCTAGCTATATATGAACTATATAACCATTAACATTAACCAGAAGTATCCCTACGATAATTGAATTAAGAAAATTAAGAATACAGATTAACAATAGAAACCAATTTATGCATTTTAATGAGCTAAACATAATTTTATAATATTCTTAAAAAAAAAGTAAATCGAACCTTAGATGAGTTTCGGCCAAGAATAAAAAGTTTTGAAATGGAAGGAAAGCATTTCGAACAATCTTTTCTTTTAATAATTTCAAGTAAATTTTACATTAAAAATTATTTTTATATACTAAAAAAAATATTAAAAAGGTTTAATAATTTTTGCATGTTAAGTAGAAAAATTATACTCTTTCGTTAAATGTTGATAGACTGAATTATTTGATATTTTAGTCTGAAAACTTGTTTGCATATGATAAATACATATGTTTTATTGTGTAGAAGTTTTATTAAAATTAAATGACAAAAAAGAATAAACACAACTGAAATTTAGGGTATGTGCGGTCCTACGGGTAAATTTCCCGACCATACAGAGCAAGATAAATTAGGTACATGATCGATTAATTATTACACTATTTCTGTCATCATATAATCGCAATAATTATAAAACTCGTTACCAACATTTGTAAAAACGGTTTTGGTTGCCAACAATAAAATATGTAATTTTACCTATATATTTTTATACGCAACAATGGCATGAAAAAGAAAAGACAAATCGGTCCATTTCCTTCTTACAACAAAACAAAGAAAGGTTAACTAAAGACGCAACCCGGTCAATTCAGGTTGAATTAAATTCTCTTTTACAACACAAAAAAAGGTTGAATTAAATTCTTAAATTACATTTTCTTAAATTAAATTTTCTTAAACTTCAAAGAAAAAGTTGAATTCAATTGACTGCATTGAAATGACTTGGGACTTAAAAATTGACTTCGAATAAAATTTACTTCGAATAAAATTGACTTCGAATAAAATTGACTTCGAGTAAAAATTGACTTCGAATAAAAATTGGCTTCGAATAAAAATTGGCTTCGAATAAAAATTGGCTTCGAATAAAAATTGGCTTCGAATAAAAATTGGCTTCGAATAAAATTGGCTTCGAATAAAAATTGGCTTCGAATAAAAATTGGCTTCGAATAAAAACTGGCTTCGAATAAAAAACTGGCTTCGAATAAAAACTGGCTTCGAATAAAAACTGGCTTCGAATAAAAACTGGCTTCGAATAAAAACTGGCTTCGAATAAAAAACTGGCTTCGAATAAAAACTGGCTTCGAATAAAAACTGGCTTCGAATAAAAACTGGCTTTTGTAATCTCTGGGGCGGTTGTCCCTCTTGGCGCAACCTTCTGACTTGACCTCTTGTCAAGTATTTCTATAAATCTCTGGGGGCGGTTGTCCATCTTGGCTCAACCTTCTGACTTGACCTCTTGTCAAGTATTTCTATAAATCTCTGGGGGCGGTTGTCCATCTTGGCGCAACCTTCTGACTTGACCTCTTGTCAAGGATTTCTATAAATCTCTGGGGGCGGTTCTCCATCTTGGCTCAACCTTCTGACTTGACCTCTTGTCAAGTATTTCTATAAATCTCTGGGGGCGGTTGTCCATCTTGGCTCAACCTTCTGACTTCAAAACTTATTTGCAACTTATTTGCAACGAAAACTGACTTGCAACTTATTTGCAACGAAAACTGACTTGCAACTTATTTGCAAAGAAAACTGACTTCAAAACTGACTTGCAACTTATTTGCAACGAAAACTGACTTCAAACCTGACTTGCAACTTATTTGCAACGAAAACTGACTTCAAAACTGAGTTGCAACTTATTTGCAACGAAAACTAACTTCAAAACTGACTTGCAACTTATTTGCAACGAAAACTGACTTCAAAACTGACTTGCAACTTATTTGCAACGAAAACTGACTTCAAAACTGACTTGCAACTTCTTTGCAACTAAAACTGACTTCAAAACTGACTTGCAACTTCTTTTCAACTAAAACTGACTTCAAAACTGACTTGCAACTTATTTGCAACTAAAACTGACTTGCAACTTATTTGCAACGAAAACTGACTTCAAAACTGACTTGCAACGTATTTGCAACGAAAACTGACTTCAAAACTGACTTGCAACGTATTTGCAACGAAAACTGGCTTCAAAACTGACTTGCAACTTATTTGCAACGAAAACTGACTTCAAAACTGACTTGCCACTTCTTTGCAACTAAAACTGACTTCAAAACTTACTTCAAATATCTCTCTAAATCTATAAACTCTCTATAAACTCTCTCTCTCTTAATTTGCAAGTCAATTCAATTCAGTAATTGAAAAAAATTTGCAAACAAAAATATAAAATGTAAACGACATTTCACTCTAATGTACACGAAGGTACGATACTATTATGTTTGATACATAAAATAAAATTATTCAATACTGAATATAACAGTGAAAATAACTGAAATTAACTCTCTCTGGAATTAACTCTCTCTGAAATTAACTCTCTCTGAAATTAACTCTCTCTGAAATTAACTCTCTCTGAAATTAACTCTCTCTGTTACAATTAACTCTCTCTGTTACAATTAACTCTCTGTTACAATTAACTCTCTGTTACAATTAACTTCTCTTACATTTAACTTCTCTTACATTTGACTTCTCTTAGTAATTTTCACAGAAGTTAAATGTGTTTCACTAAAAAAAATGTATCACTAGTGTCTGAAATGTTCACTGTGTTTCTTGTAAATTCTGATTTGATACTCATTATTAACTGTTAATAATACTGACTTTTCAAGTGTTTATAAATTACTTAAAAAAACAAAATGTACTTAACAAAAGTTCTACTGGCAAAATCCTCAGAGACGTGTCCTGAAGACGTCTTGCTGGCTACTTCTTCTTGGATGAAAACTAGGCGTGGAGAACTTGGAGTCGTGACACCCCGTTTCAAGGGTGGATGTTAGGAACTAGAAGTCGTGACACGCCGGTCAACTGGTTTTATCCTGATGCAGGGTAATTTCTATCTTGGCCAAAGAGTGGCCTCTTCTTAAAATCTTCTTCTTCTTAAAGTATTCTTTTCTAAAGTAATCTTCTTCTTAAAGTAATCTTCTTCTTAAAGTAATCTTCTTCTTAAAGTAATCTTCTTCTTAAAGTAATCTTCTTCTTAAAGTAATCTTCTTCTTCTTAAAATCTGTTAAGATCCTGGTAAAGGGTCCAGTCTTGTTATCTTCCTTCTTCTATGTGTTTATCCTGGCTATAGGGTCGCCAGTCTGTTAACCCCTCCGTCTATGGCCCTGAGTCGGTTCGGATTCGACGGGGGCTTCTGGTTAGGAGGCTGCAACGGATATTTCTTCTTGATACTTTTCTTCTATAACTTTCTAATTCTTTACTCTCGCTTTATGGGGTCGACACTCTGTTAATTCTTTTCTTTCAATAATACTCTGATACTTCTCTTGGTACTAAAATTATCGACTTTTCTTTTATAATTTATCGACTTTACTGACTAAATTCCTGAAGAGGACAAGGCTCGAAGAAAAAGATAAAAACTTTCTCTTTTTGTAGTTTACTTCTCAAAATGTACAGGTAGTGCTCTGAATTTACAGGGGTAGAGGTTCGACCTCTTTCGACCATAGCTCAGGCCGGAATCTAAAAATATTAAGGAGGCAAGGGGCCTGCCTCTGCCCCCCTCCCCGCAGCGAGGCTGCTAACAAGGGGAGTCTCTTAGCAGTGACCAAGGCAGAGTCTCGTAATGAAGTGTCCTTCATTTTACAAATACATGTATAATATATAAGCCTGAATGTTGGGGAACGGCAGTTGGAGGTTAAGTTTCCCCCCTTTTAAACACGATCAGATGTTTGAAAGATTCCAATAAAGATTTAAAAAAAAATAAATAAAAATAAAAAATAATCTTTTTTTTTTTTGCCGAATCTTCATTTCTGAAGGCGATATCATTTCATAGTCGTACACAAGTACAATTGAAGTACACGACTGAGTACATTTTTGTTTGGGTTTATTACAATTATGATTTCGATTATGGATTACTTCCCATTCGCTTATGATTGTCCCTTACAGTTCTATTAAAGTACATTCTTACATTATAAATTAAATCATTACATTTAATTACAGTTTCCTTGAAGTACATTACAAGTTATTATTAATTAAAGTATTACAGTTAATTACAATTAAACAGTTACTATAACTTTTGTTTTGTTTTTACAGTGTTTCATATTAATAGAAAATTAAGATGTTAGAAATAAATACAAAGTACATGGCACACATGATATAGATTTATATACATAATATGTTTAATATGTTTAACATGTTATAAATTTGGATCAGAGCGAAAGATGTTGTTTATCTTAGAAACGTTCAATTCTGCTGTGATTCGCGAATTCGACCACTTACCTACCCAAGCATTTAGGAATATCTTGGGGGTGAGCGCACTAAAAAAAAAATAAAAAAATACATGTGGACGTATTTTACATGTAAGTAACAGAATAGGTTGTGTGCGTAATATAGACGCGCGTAAAATATGGACTGATAGGTTGATAGGTATCAGTAGACAATAGGTAGGAAACAACATAAATAATGATATATAGAAAATGAAGTGTTTTTTTTTCTTTTTATTATTATTCTTATTATTATTATTATTATTATTAAGGAATTTACCATACATTCAATACGGAAGATGTCCAAATACTAAACACGTGATTCAGTGTTCAAGGTATGGAAAACGTGAAGAGAATTAAGTTACTTTATGACGTCATAGTTATTAAATTTTGTACGTATAATACAAAATCATTATTAGGAAGATTTACAAGAACGAATTAGAGACAAAGAGTGGGTATTAATGACTAAGAAGTACAACTACGGGTTCCAATCCTGTTATATGCAATGTGTATGCATAATCTAGGGACGAGGGTGAGATGCAAGACAATCATAATTAATTAATAACTTCTATAACAAATGAAAAATGGATACGACTAAACCATAGTTATGGTAGATCGTAGGGTTGTGACACGAACAAAAACAGGAAGCTACAAGTAAAATTATTATCCAAACTCGCGTTAAGCGATTTTGGTTCTTATGTAAAAATGAATATTGATTATTCATTGTCCATTTTTACATATATATATATATCGAAACCTACGGTAAAATTATTGAATGCCCGGTTAGGTTAATTGAATGCCAGGTTAGGTCAACTGTACGCCCTTGACGATTGGTTAGATTAAGTCGTAATATTTTCGTTAAAAGTAACGAAAATATCACGACTTAACCTAACCAATCGTCAAGGGCGTACAATTAACCATTTTAGAGCAATTAACCCCATTTTAACTCCATTTTAACTCCATTTTAGAGCAATCCAAGAATAAGCACCCTCGTTCGACCCCAATCCAAGAAAAAGCACCCTAAATTGATTTGGGGTGCTTATTCTTGGATTACTCCAATAGTTCTTTTTTATTTATGTTCAAAATCACAACATAATTTTATGGGTACCCTGTATATAACATTCTATAAATTGAAATACCCAAGGAACTGGTATCCTAACCCGATCGTTTTGTTTACAGTGAAACGTATTGTCATCGTACGTGGATCACTGATTCCGCCATCGTTCTTATAGCAATGGAAAGCTTTCATCATCGGTCTGGAAAATTTATTCATTGCATCTTTTCGTTCTTGCTCTGCAAAGCTTTCATTGTTTTTTCCATTTCTACGTATATCTCTGCTCCACCTATTTCAATTTTCAATTTTCAATTTTTTTTTTTTTTTTTACAGCTTTGGGAATATGAATATTCTTCTACTAATACCACTAACAATTCTTAACTTCTGTTATTATTATTATTATTATTATTATTATTATTATATTTTTACCTCTAAACATTAACAAATTTATATAAAAAATCTAGAGACATTTTTATTGGGAAAAAGGTATGTTAAGCTTGGTTAGGTTAGGTTACGCTAGGTTAGGTTAGTCAATGTTTGGTTGAGTTAGGCTAGGTTAAGTTAACGAGTACTATGCTATTTAATGGATTAGCAGAAAACACTCTTCGAGCTCTCAGTTGCGCCCAAAATACTTATCACGCCTTCTCAATTCGATGGTACTGAGGTTAGGTTGGGTTAATTTATTTATTTATATATATATGTATTAGGGTATTCAAAATGTAGGGTATCTCACTTGTGCGGAGATGCGCACATGTGTGTGTGTGTGTGTGTGTGTGTGTGTGTGTGTGTGTGTGTCCCCGAAAAGAGACGCTATTTTCTTTAGTTCATACGTTACATAATATTTGATATAAATTTCTCATACATATCATTTTCACTGAAGTTTGAAGTTTTTATGTAGTTTTTGCAAATCCATCATCGAATTTGCAGTACAAGATGGCGTATTCTACAACTCAGTGTGTATTTATTGTGAAACGTTATTTCACAGGAGTATGTAGACACCAATCGACCAGGGAAGTACTGCTGGGTGGGTGGACGTTAGACAGAAGACAAGGGTATGATCTTTTTCCGTGTCTCATCTACCCTGTAAGCAGTCCAGCATGCTCTCAAACACACACTTCTCTCCATTTTCTTCAATGTACGTACATGCATCTTATACATTACTGTCATTACATAATCTTTTCCAAATTTAAAAAAAAATGACAACGATTTCAAGAGCCTCGGAGTCCCCTGGGGAAGGGACCGTAAATGTTCCCATTTCTGGCTCCTCCGCTGCCGACATCAGGAACGCGGACCCGGGCAGCGGGTCTGGGTCTGCTACTCATTCGAGATGTTATGGGCCTCTCTGCCTAATTCCCTTTTCATAAACTTCTGCATCATTCGTGGTCTTCCCTCAAATTTTCAATCTGTTGAACATCACCTCTCCTCCGCTAAACCTCACCTTCTCTTCCTTACTGAAACTCAGGTGTCTGGGATGACTGACAACAACTCCTTTTCTGTACCCTTCTACTTTCTCTAAGTCAATTTCACCCTAAAGGTGGATGTTGCGTGTTTGTACCCAATGACCTAACTTGTTCTGGTATTCCAGAACTTGAATCCTCCGAATTCTATACCCCCTGGCTACGGTTTACATGCCAATCACAAACTAAATACACAGTGGTGGGCACGCGCAACAATTTTTGTAGCGCCGCAACCGCAACCGCAACTCTGCTGAAATAGTTGCGCCGCACGCGCAAGCGCAACCCTTTTCAAAAAGTTGCGCCGCAAGCGCAAGCGCAACCAAAAATGTTGCGCCGCAAGTTGCGCCGCAACTTTTTGCGGCGCAACTGCCCACCTTTGTAAATACATCTGCACTGTCAACCTTTCTACTGATTTTACTCACTATCCAAAGTTCTTTGACTACCTCACTTTTAAAGTGGAATACATTCTATCCCACTCTTCTTTTGTTAAAATTTCTATTTTAGTTAGAAATGTTCGCCTCCACCTTTGTCTTTCCTCCCGTTTCACTAACATACCTGGTGAGCTAGCTTAGAACTTTTCTATCCTAAATGACCTAGAGCAGATTGTACGGCACCCTACTCGTATCCCCGATCGCCTTGGAGATAGGCCCAACATTCTGGATTTACTTCTCACCTCTCATCCTTCTTCTTACTCTGTTAAGCTTTTTTCTCCCTTGGGCTCCTCCAACTACAATCTTATATCTGTTTCCTGTCCTATCGCTCCAATTCGGCCTTTGGATCCTCCTAAGAGGAGACTCCTTCGGCACTTTGATGCTGCTGATTGGGAGGCCCTTGGGCAGTACTTTTCTGATTTTCCATGGAATGATTACTGCTTCCATGGCCGGGGCCCATCCGAGTGTGGTGAGCGCATCACGGAGGGGATCCTCTCGGGTGTGAAGGCGTACATTCCATATTCTATTCCTACTACTAATGCAGAAAAACTTTGGTTCAACTTTGCTTGTTCTAATGCTATCCGCACCAGAGAGGACGCTTTCAGAAGGTACTGTCGACATCCAACTCCTGACTCTCACTTACCTTATATTTCTGGCCGGAATCGTGCAAAATCTGTTCTTCGACTCGACAAAAATTCCTTCACCCGACAAAAAGTGAAAATCTATCCACTTCTCGCTCTTTCTGATATCTAACGAAGAATCTCTCCAACAACTTTACTCCTTCTTCTTCTTTCCATCCTCTTTTTCATTCCGACGGCTCAGTTGCCGTCACTTCTGATAAAGCTGAACTCTTCGCTCAAACTTTCGCCTCCAACTCAACCATGGACGATTTCGGTGCTGTTCCTCCATCTCCTCCTTCTGACTTAATGATGTCTGAAATTAGAAACTCTTCCAACAATGTATTTACTGACGTATCTGGGCTCAACTCTAGGAAGGCGTACGGTCCTGATCATGTCCCTCCTGTTGTAAGTCATAATTAAATCGTATGATCCTTTTCTTTATTTACGGGTATTTGCAAGCCATGGCTTTGCATTTTATTTCATGATGGTGACTTGTCATCCAGAATATTTTGATATTTCTGAATAGTTTCGTAATAAAAAACATAAAATATCAATGCTAAATGGAGTTTTCCGAAATTTTTTAGCTTGAAACTAACATTTTTACCCAGAATATTGAAAAAATTTAACAAATTAGGAAGAAATTATAGTCCTGACAATTCCTGAAGCCACTACATCCAACTAATACAGTATATAGCTACATTTCAAGATTTTATTCTTTATAAAATGTAAAAAGTAACTGAATATTTGGAATATATCATACAATAAATTCTACGTTAAGAAGTGAAATAAACGAATTTTTTATTATTTAACCATTTTAGAAATTACGAGTCAAAAACCATGTTCGTGTCTCCTCGTGAATTAAACAAAACAGAGCGTCCTTTTGGGAGACCTTTTAAAGCACCTATTATACAGAACGCGATAATCAGAAGGCAATTTATACGACTTAATCACAGACACACGCATGTAAACTAGGCCTAAGCGGATTATTCTTCACTATGGCTGAAAGCTTAGGGATTTTGTGCTTAATTCACTTAATTTACATCTTTTCACTTACCTTTTCATTTACTATAAATAATCTCTGTTCTGCAAGATTTGTCAAATAATCCTATTCTGTCAGTAAAACATATAATTTTGCTTTGTGAGATTATGCCGATAACCAGAATTACGAGTCATGCGTTAATACTGTATGTTGTATATCTATAAAAATTCCTTTAGTGGTCCCTTTTCATATATTCCTTATTACATCTTTTGTATGGTCCTTGTACAATTTGGAAATCTACGCGGCGATGGGGAAGGGACACGATTAGTAAATTTTACATAAAGACAACTTTCTTTACCAATGTATGAAAGAGCCAACACGCGGAACAATATACTAGAATTCAGCGGTTCTTAACCTTTTTCGTGTCATTTCCCCTTTCGACCAGTTCGCCCTACCCGATTTCCCCTTCCATTAGGATACGGAAAAAAGTAGCCTCGAAGACAAAATTTAATAACATTAGCACACTTATAATACACACTAATTATATGATCACCAAACAAAATTTCCCCCCTGGATTCCTGGAATTTACCCCCTGGGGAAATTTACCCCAGGTTAAGAAATGCTGTACTAGATTTAATAATTTGAGAAACTTATTCGAAATTTTCGGAGAGGAACTAAATACTTCCGACCAAACATTAATGCGTTTTAGAATAAATGCTAAGGTTAATAATTGCTAAGAAGTTCCAGGTTTTAGATAAACCGATTTCAATAGCTTTAGAACCCAACTTCGTCAAATACACCAACATTCCACACACTCACAGGACCAAAATACTTGGGATCACATACAACACATCATTATCTTTTGCAAACCACATTCAGGACATTAAAAACAAATGTACGTCAAGACTTAACACGCTTAGGGTACTAACAGGCACGAACTTTGGACACCAGCAGGAAACAACATCACTCATATACAAACAGTATATTCGCTCAGTTATGGACTATGCTAGCCCATGCTGGGCACCTATTATCTCAAACACACACATAAACACCTTACAGACAATACAAAACAACGCACTTCGTATCATTACAGGATGCACTCAAACAACACCAATAGAACACCTGCACACAGAAACAAAAATAATGAAGTTAGGGAACATTTAGACATGAGGGGAACACAATTCATGGCAGCAGCGACAACTAACCCGCAACACCCTTGCCACTACATGTACAATCATGCACCGACACCTCGCACCATTAAGGTAACACCAGAGAGACATTATAACTAAATACTCCATTCCATACCACGCCCCACAGACATCACACAGTACAGAAAACACATACACACACACCTAACCCACAAAGTACTGACACGACTCGGTCCGAATGCAGGTCCTAGGTGCGAAGCCGCCACCCATTAACAGGTCAGAGATCAGCCTGAGCAGATCGGATCGAGTTAACTTAGCACGATTCCGATGTGGACATCACCCCAACTTACGGACATATAAACACAGACTAGACAACTCCACAGACAACACCTGCCTCCTGTGCCAGAACACACCACAAACAATTGAACACATTATGACAGACTGTACCGCTCTAGCACAACAACGAACACAACACAACCTCACTAGTGCGCTGAACCTCTGGTCCACTCCGGAGAGGGCGATCGGTTACCTGCGTGCCGCCGGCTTGCTCGATCAGGGTGGGCTGATCGGCTAAGCAACAACAACAACAACTTCGTCAAATAAAGTGGAATGTCAATTTAGATACGGGTAACGTACTTAATATGTATGCTAGTTTTAAAACTGTAATTCAAACAGTAGATGCTAAATGTGTGCGAAAAACAGAATAAGAAAGTATGCGTTAATGATAAACCGCCTTGGTTAAGTTACGAAATAATACGACTTATTAAAGATCGGAAGAGCCGTCTATTAAATGTACAGAATAAATACAGTACAAGCGCGAAAACTCTCAGCCAAATTTGAATCAGTATATTCAACTAAGAAGGCGCGTTAAAAGCGAAGTTAAAAATGCAAAGCTTCAGTATAAGTTAGTTTTTGCTAACGAGTACCTAAAAAGTTTTAGGCATATGTTAACAATAAAAATCCAGTTCGGGATACCAATGGGTCAATATTAGATGCCAGTAGAAATTTAATAAGCGATCAGAAACAACTGACGACGATATTAAATGACTACTTTGTTCAAGTGTTTACAACAGAAGACGTGTCGAACATACCAGAAACAAGATTTACGAGTATATTTAACTTTAATAATGATGAATTAATGATAACTGATATAATAACTGTATATGAAGAATAGGTTTGTTGGAGCTATTGAAGAATAGGGACCCCAGCCTTCTTTAGTTAGGCTTATAAGGTTAACTAACGAAAACATCACGACCTAACCTAACCAATCGTTAGGTTAACTGTACGCCCTTGACGATTGGTTAGGTTAGGTCATGATATTGAAAAATGAATTAATACCTCTTCGCGTTAAGCTTTTTAATAGAATGTTAGAAGAGGAAATTGTTGGCAAATGTCAGTCCGATTTTTAAAACGGGGGATAAAAAATTCGTGGCCAATTGTAGGCCGGTGAGCTTAACTCCGACTGTGGGTAAACTTTTAGAATCAATAATACGTGATGAAATAGTTGATCATCTTGAAAGTTATAATCTGATTAGAAACAGTCAGCATAGCTTCCGAGACAACGTTCGTGTCTCACCAATTTATTGGAATTCTTTCACATTACAAATATATACGATCAACATAGACCGCTGAATGTTGTGATCAACATAGAATGCTGAAAAGCCGTTCGACACGGTTCCGCATAAACGCCTACTCAAAAAAATTAAGCCCATGGTATAAGGGGTAACGTTTTAAAATTAATTGATAACTGGTTAACAGACAGGAAACAGAGTAGTAGTAAATGGATCTGAGTCGGATTGGGCAAGGGTAACTAGCGGGAGCCCTCAAGGATCTGTGTTGGGACCAATCCTGTTCATTGTTTAAGTAAAGGATCTCGATATTAATTTGATTAATAAAATTTAGAAATTCATGGACGATACGAAACTCGGCGGTAAAGTGTATAGTACTCGTAGGAGGAGAAAGATTTAGGTGTTACGAAAAACTTAAATTTTTTTAAAGCAATGCGTCGAAACCAGTAAGAAAGCTAATAAAATGCTGGGTTTTATACAGCGAAATTTTGAGTACAAATCTAAAGACATCATACTACCTTTATACAAGTCTTTAGCTCGACCACATTTAGAGTACGCCGTACAGTTTTGGTCTCCGTACGGGGCTCCAATAAACCTTAGCCACCCCGCCCATGGCCTAAACCATTAGAGGTACAGTAAAACTAAACATACCTTACAAAAGAGAATTTAATCCTGCATTTAATGAGAAACAATTAAAACTTGGTGTTCCCGCCATTGGCTTCCAAGACAGCCTGAATTCGATTTGGGTAGCTTGCCAAAAGTGACGTGAATAGATCTTGATCGTTACACAAATTTGCTAAAACAGTTTCAATGTGTTGCGTCATTGTATCCTTCGAAAATCGATTTGCTGCAGGTTCTTGAAACAAGAGACATTCAACCTTGTCCTTTATAACTGATCCAATGTGTTCACAGACGTTCAGATCAGGAGAATTTCCTGGCCATTCTTCATTTCCAAAGAAATCGATCTCATGGTTCCGCAACAACCGTTGAGTGGCTAATGCCTTAAAGCAGGGGGCCTTATCGTGCAGAAGTGTGACCCGATCGACATCCATAACATTGTTTGGGTTTCTTAGAAAAGGAATGACATGCTGGGATAGAATAATATCACGAAAATACTGTCCATCCCAACTCTGACCATTTGGCTTCAGCACCCACATGAGCTTCTTTGCAGTGAACAAAACAAACACACCAACAGAGTCTGGACTTTTTAATAATTCGCGATAATGTTCATTGTCATCGATTTCATCTGGTGTTGTGGCCCACACTCGATCATTTATCTTCAAGATAATGGGCAAACCACATTCTGTTATCGATGTTAAGTTGAGTTTTTCTTGGCTTTGGAAGTTCATGCCAAGGCTTTAAACCTTGCCTATGACGGTACAGTCGAATGATCTCACCACTAACGATCTTTCCTCTCAACACTTCGATCTCTCTAGAAAGTTTAGCACAGCTGTTTTTCCGCTTACGCGTACCGCTTTCAATGATGTCCTTTGTTCCTGAGAGAGTGGCAAATTTGGGCGCCCAGATTTGGTTGTATCCACTTCACATTCATCCAAAGTTTTATTCTAATTTCTTTTGACGAAGTCCTCACTTCTTCGCAACTTTTTGGCAACCCATGAACGTGTTATAAAGGTGGCTCCAGCATCACGAGCTTCCCGAAATGTTATTGCTCGTATGCGATCTATCACACGTTGCCTCTCCGAATCACCAATTAATTGAGAAGCCATTATATTATCACTTTATCAGCTAGAGTAATTTTAATACCTGCAATAAATAAAGAATTTTATATATTTTTATAATCACTAAAAACTATTTCGATATAAGTAAACATGTAAGCTACAAATGGGGGGGGGGGGGGTAAGGTTTTTTGGAACCCCTTATATGAAGAAAGATATAGAAACGCTTGAAAGAATTCATCGAAAAGCGACCAAGCTTATATTTAACTTTCATAATAAAAACTACGAACAAAGATTATATCAGAACTTGATTTGTATCCACTAGAAAAGAGAAGGCGAAGAGGCGAACTTACTGAAGTTTTTAAGATATTAAATGGAAGTTCATAATGTCACTTTTGAGCACCTTTTGAACTTAAATAATGAGAAAGTAATTAGGAATAATGGCTTTACGCTTAAGTGTAGAAGATTTGATAGAGCATAGCGTAAAACCATTTTTCTTGTAATATTATGAATTTTTGGAATATCTTGGAATATCTTTTGGAATATTTTTAAAAATAGACTATAGTAGATAGTTATTTTTTGGCAAACCGAGCTCTGAACCACAGTTGCTTCAATGCTTCAATGAAACGATATTTCTTCAACTTAATTAAAAATAAAATCCTTCGAAAAATGTATGGTGAAGATTGAATGATATACTAGTTTATTGTTTCGCGTTATCCATTTTTGTCTGCTTCTGCTTCTTACTACATCAAATTCTTATGTGTCTTTGGGTACACGAGGTAATGAATTTGTATGTATGGTGTGAAAATTATTCTTTCTGGATGAAAGTTTGTATTTGCATGAGTGTAGAAAGGTATGAGAGTTTTACTTGGAATTTTCTATGACTGCCCACTTCCTTATCTTTCCTACTTTACTTCCTTCTTTGGCTAATCTAGAGTGGATCCTCGTGTCTGTGATAGCCTGTATACTTCTGTAATACTTCTGTAATACTTCTGTAATAAATATAACAATAAATGAATTGAGCTGAATCATTATAGCATTTTTGATTGGTTTGGAACTCATTAGAAAAAACAACTCCAATTTCAAATGCATCTTGATAGCGTGGTTTTGATTAGGTCTTTTAGTATGATCGAAATTATAATGGACTGTTTAGGAATGAAAATTACATGTAAATTTGTATTTTTTTAATTGACTGTACATTTCAAACTGACTCTTATGTAATTGAACTTGTTTTATAAAACAAAACGCAAGAAATATATCGGCACAACTCGCAATTTTGAGGAGTATCACCATAATCTTGCCAGGTGTGTGTGTGTGTGTGTGTGTGTGTTTACCCGACTTATAAGGTTGAATTCTTGTAGAACTCTGTACGTCCGAGTATGTTTCCTATTACCTCGCTATTTTCAATCATGCAACATCGACCGACTAAGGAATTTGCGATTTTAAAAATTCCCCTATCTAGGTTAGGTTCAGTTAGTTGAGTTTAGATGTCTACTTACTTTAAAAACTGAATAAAACCAATGCGTGTATGTGTGTGTGTGTGTGTGTGTGTGTGTTATCAACACAAAGGCCTAAAATTTCATATTCAGATTCTTACGTTTAGATAAAATTCGTTTAACTGGAATAGTTCAAAACTTCGCTGGCAACTTTGTTTTCAAACGGGTATGAATTTTTTCCTATTCGTTGAACTCCATTTTTTTAAAGTTGAGGGGGGGGTAGGATAGGGAGCGGGGTAGGGCGGGGGGTGGGGGGTCTTTACTCATCTCTTGGATTTTATTTGTTTGATTTTGGATGGCAAAAGACGAGAAAAGAAAGGAAGGGTAAAAAAAATTCAAAGTTGAGATCAAAAGACTGAAACTCATTACAGAAGTTTGGCGTTTTTCTTTTGTTTCTATTTTATTTATCAATAATAGAAGTGTTTTTTTAGCCTTTGAATTTTTGGGTTTCTTGAAATTACTTTCTATTTATTTTATTTCTCGTTTCCAAAATAATTGTTTTAATATTAGTTTCGTCAACAAATACAAAGTTCGCATACAGTATATATATATATATATATATATATATATATACACACACACACACACACACACACATATATATATATATACACACAGTGTATAGTCCCTACATATTTATGTAAAAGGAGGACACTCAATGGAGGTGCAGCCCCATAGCTTCAAGTCGGTTATGCCAGCCTTTTTTTCAGGATTGGAGGTTCCCTAAAGATCCTGGCGTATTCAGCCACTGCAGGAGCAATGGGGCTGTGGATCTAGGGTTGAGGAGTCAAACTCTCATGTCAGATGTTCCACGCGACGGTCGTTTTTAGCACGGAGGTCAAGGTGGTGACTGACTTCATGTTTGAGAGAATTGCTTTCTTAAACAAGACGGTTAAGACGCTGGGCTACTGATCGGAAAGTCGTGAGATCGAGTTCGGGTAAAGAGTTTGTAATTTCTGACCACCCGTGGTGGGTCATAGTTTGTATTCCACGTTAAGCTGTAGGTTCAAGGTGGAGCAACAAGCATGACCTTCGTCAGACTGAAAAAATTCGGGAGGAAGCAAAACCAAGGTTAACTAAAGTTAACCGAGAATATATATATATATATATATATATATATATATATATATATATATATACATACACAACTTTAACAGCTCATAACCTTTTTACTATTAAAGTTATCTTAATAAAACAACTTTTAACAGGAAGAAAAACTCGGATAGTTTTTGTACCTACTCATTTTTATGTCAAAATATGCTCAAAGTGCAGTCCATTCTGATTCAAGCAATATTGCAGCCTTCTGGAAAATTTCACACTGACATCTTGAAGAACTGTCACTGCCTCACTGGTATGGAACAAATTACTTCTTCAGTTTTTCGCTTCAGTTCTGGTAAAGATTTTTGCCTTCAAATAATCCCATAAATAAAGATCTAGGGGTGGAAAATCCGATGACCTAGGTGGCCAGTTGATGTCTCCATTCTGCTGATGAATCTTTCGGGAAATTGCTGCCGGAGATAATCCATGCACAGTGCAGCTGTGTGAGTTATCGTTCCGTCTTTCTGAAACGAAATTTGATTCCTGATATGACGTATACAACGTATACGAGGCATAAGAAACTCCTCCAATATTGTCTTGTAACGTTCAGAGTTTAATTTGCAACATCACCGTAATCATCTTCAAAGAAATATGGTCCAATAATTTGATTTCCAGTTAGTCCGCACCATACAATAATCTTGGGAGCGTGCAAAGGCTTTTCTTAAAAGACATCCGGTTTCTGTAAACCTCACTATCTGTAATTCTGCCTGCTGACGAAGCCATTCAAATAAATGTTGCTTTTATCACTAAAAAGAATGTTATTCAAATCCAAAGCCTTCCTGTTCACCGTCTCACTTATGGTTATACAGAAGTCAGCGCTTACTTGCTGGTCATTTTCTGTCAGTTTTTGTAAACACTGAAACTTATAGGGAAACATGTGAAGGTCTTCCCATAAAATACGCTGAACAGTCGATCATGAAATTAACAGTTCTGCACTAAATTTCCTTTCTGACCTTTTGGTGCTCTATGTATTGCTTGGTGCATGAAGTCTCTTGCCTCCTCCGTACGAGCAGTTACTCAGTGACCAATGTGTCTACGATTTTGGTTATGAACTGTTCCATTATCACTGAACTTCTTCACAATTAAGTTTATTGTACTTCTTGTTGGAAGACTTCTGTCTGGAAACCGTATCCTAAACTCTCGAACCATTTGTGTTGGAAATTTTGTTTTCAAATAGTGAGTCACCATAAAACTCCTTTGTTCATTGGTTAGCTGGTACATTTTCACCCACCTGTAACACAGTAAAAAATTCATTATATATATATATATATATAATAATAAACTAATGGTTAAATAGCCTTGGCCCTCTGACAACAAAACTATTTTCCTTCTGAGCTGAGGACTTCTTTGTCTGGCCTTTAGTTTGGGAACACGACACATTCTACTTTTCCTATTCTCCAAAGTTGTATGGTTGGTTATCGGGTTAGTTTCAGGTTAAACACCAGTTTCTCAATTATTTTCCATGTGTAGATTAAAGTGTATTTCTGTCTTCTTCTTTCCAGCGAATATAGATGTCATACTTGCAGTCTTTCCCAGTAATTTAGTTCTTTGCAGCCATCGATTTTGGCTGTGAAATTTCTTTGAATTTCTTCTAGCTTATTAATTTCTTTTTTTATATGAGGATGATAAGACTAAGCAGTATTCCAGTTTTGGTATGATCAGTGTTTTCAGCAAGGAATCACTATTTCCTAGTCCCTTCTTATAAAGGTGCTCAGAATCTGTCGTGCAATTCTTTTTGCTTTGTTTATCACTATCTTATTTTATGTCTCAAATTTCGCAGTCACATTATAACGCATAAATCTTTTGCTTTTTCTTTTTTCTCTGAATTTCCTGTCTATTTGGAGCATTATATTCGCTCTGTTTTAGTTCCTCATTTCTTCGATATTTTAAGGGCTGAAAATTGTCGGTGCTAAATTTCATGTTGCCTATTTGCGTCCGTTTGCAAGGTTTTCACATCTACGTTTCTAGTTTTTCTGCTGGGAGAATTCTGCTCGTCAATCCCTTATTGCAGAATGGTTAAGAATAATGCGTATACTGTATATATATATATATATATATTAGAGAGAGAGAGAGAGAGAGAGAGAGAGAGAGGGGGGTCAAACCAATCAAAAAGGTCAAAGTTCAATTTAGAAATCACGTTTCAGCAGGTATACAATGGCCGTCCTCAAAAATTAGAAAAACCGTTAAAAGACGGTTTTGTTTCTATCGAAACGTTGTAAGTTTGGGTATATTATGCGTTGTCGGTTTTTTTTTTTGTTTTTTGAGCTTTTTGGGCTCTTCCCAGTGAATGCAGGGAAAGGAGACAGTCGCACAATAAATAAATACTCTCAAATTGAATTGGGTTCGGATTGGCTGTCTCGATGTCTCGCGCAATCGAACCTACAACTTGAATGCGATTTTAAGGGATCGTCCCTTTTTTAGACACCGTCGGAGGATAGTAAATAAGATTCTTTTCAGCCAAGTTTAGTATAATTAAATGTAATTCTTTAGCTTAATTAATGTAGTAATTCAATTCTTAATGATCAATAAATCAATCAACAATCAAGCAATATTAAGTTCCTTAAATTAATAAAGTTTATCAAAGTCAATGGAAATATCCTCTTTCCTGCCTTCCTGGCAGATCTTTAATATCTCAAATATCAACTTCCTATAGAGATCTTCTCTATACCAAATTCCCAATTCTCAAATATCCGAAAGCTATACAGATGGACAACTCCAATCGGAGCACTTCTCTAACGTGCCGGATCTCAAGTTTATTCTTTGAGCTAAGTTTAGAAGTCTGAATATAATCCGTCTTAATTTCCCTTTATAGTCAAATTTACGGTGACATTTGGCAACGATTAATTAAAAATAAATAGTTTCTTTCGTAATCATGGAAAAACCTTAAAGCTGGGGAGATATACAGGGTTACCCAGAAAAAAGTAAGCTATTGCTTTTAAGATTTTATTTCAGTTTTATTTTTTGAAAAATCTACACCAAAGATAGAGGTATATATTTTTCTATCGTATTTGGAAAACCTTGTTCTATTGTGTAATACGTTGTTTACTGTCACTATCTATCAACAAACCTCTATTTTTGGTCAAAGTTATATACATCAACTCTAATTTAATTTACCATTTTTCATTTTATAACAAGTATATTTTGTTTTCTTTTTTCTTCATTGGTTTTCTCTTATATTTTTATCTTATTGTTTAATTCTATTTATTTAGGTAGTTGCTTTGGTTTTTTAATTGGGTTTTGAGCAAATGTTCAAGATCGACCTGTGTTCAACCCCTCTTTAGCACCCGCCCTCATTTGTGGAATTTACCAATCAAAGGAAGGGTCATAATTAAATGGTATGATCCCTTTTTTTTATCTATGAGTATTTGCAAACCATGGTTTTGCATTTTCATAATGGTGCAGTCAATAAATTGCGAAAAGTTTTCATTAAAAACACGGTAATGGTGATTCCGTGAATTTATTGACTGGACAGTGTATGTTAAGTTAGGTTAACATACGTTACGTTACGTTAGATTAAGTTAACTTAGTTCCTTAGAGTGCTGATGTTGTAATCTTCTCGACCTGATGGGTATAGGCCCTCGTAAAACTCTAACTGGTAACTCTGCATTCGTCACGAGTTCGAAACTCGGCTGGTTGGTTAATTACGTACCTTCATGGTGTGTTAAGAAGTTACTGTAGATAAGTTTGTTTTGTTCCTCTGTAATTATTATATACACATTTTAAATGTAAATATAGGATTATTCAGATCGAAATCAGTACATTTAGAATTATATTCGATTTCAAATAATTAACATCAATGTCGTGGGGTTTCTGCCTCGCACAAAGTGAACCTTAGTCGATGTCCATTTCCATATCAACCTCTTTGAAAATGCCAAGCAGATATACATTTCTTTGTACTGCGTCCCGCACACCCAACGAATGGGTGTCGAGGAACACAAAAAGGAAATGTTGGACTTTGGTCTTATCCAACCTTTGGTGAGTCCTTGGTCTTCTCCATTGATCTTGGTCAAGAAGGCCTTGCATTGATTACCAACGCTTAAATAGTATAACCGTTTCAGACCGGTTTCCTCTTCCGAACATACAGAAGATCATTCAACAGGTTGAAGGCTGAATACTAGCTTCAGAATACTGGCAAATGACTCTATCTCCGAAGTCAAGGCCGTGTAGCGTGCACTACAATTACTCCCAACCAAGGCCATTACGAGTGGAATGTCTTGCCATTCAGATGCCGAAATGGCCCTGCAAACTTCTCCCATCTTATAAACATTGTACATATTATCTGGAATATTAGGTTTCCACACCCTAGTATATCTAGATGAAATAATGATCTACAATAACACCGTAAAAGAAAATTTTATGCACATGAAAGACGTCTCCGCTCGCCTTTCACAGGAAAATTTCAAACTAAAACTTTCTAAGTGTCAGTTTTTCCGTTCCTCAATTGTGTAATTAGTTTTTCCTCTCTCCTCTGACGGAATCCGACCAGATTCCGCCAAACTTCAAGTTCTTCAGGAATATCTTATTCCATGAAACAGTTACGAAGTACGTTCTTTCATCGGTTTTGTAGGGTTTTATCGCAATTTCATCCCTAAATTTTTGGATGTAGCCGTTCCTTTAAATAATTTGTTCATAAACAAAACTCCCTTTGTCCTGAATTCTGCACAACACTTTTCGCGATAAACTTCTGCAGGAAACCATATTGCAGTACCCAGACTTCGACAAACTATTCATAGTAGCCACTGACGCTTCACTGGCATTGCGCTATCTACGATAGCCTCGTTAATACGTTGATTCTCTATTTTTGCTATTGATGATGTGTGGCTGGTGCCCTGAATGTGAGAGAGAATGGTGTAAAGCAGCGAAGGTTTTCATCAAACGTAAACTTAATTTGGTGTAAAAGTTATCTTAAATGTCGACTCTGTCTGTCTGTCTGTCTCTTTCTCTCTCTCATATATATATATTTAATACGCAAAGAGAAATTTCTCTTAATTTCGCAGTTACATGAATAAATAATTTTAGAATAAAAATAGAAATAAATCTCTGCGTCGGGCCCGTGAGAGATTAACAGGTGGGACCACCCGTAGAGAAAGGAAAAGGGGAACGTCTTCCATCGAAGGGTTGGTAATAAACTTGAAACTTGATTCCGCATTCTTTCAAGCGAAAGGTTGGTAGCCGCTGTATGCGAACGGGTTTAAAAATAAATAAATAATTATATGAGAATTACATTAATTACCTAACTAAAATAATAATAATAATAATAATAATAATAATAATAATAAACTTTCTCACCTCACTGCTACACATTCCCATGTATCCTTTTACCCATTCCTAAACAGGTGTCTTTGGCGAGGATGGCATTACCTCCCCCGCCCCAACACACACCAAAAACCTGTCAAACCGGTGCGGCGTTGGACACACCTATATTTCTTAGCCCATGTCGTGAAGGTATAGAGGGTTTGTTTCTGCAAATTTTCTGATGGCACAAATATTCTTTCAGATGAACCTGGACGATCAAGATGATCAGCCACTTTTGTTTTTAAGGATTCTCGAACTGCACAGTGGCTGTTAACTGTTCATAATAGAAAAGAAAGCCTTATACTATGGTCGAATTAGAGTTGAACCCGGAATAAATTACCCCCCAAATATGTTTGGTATCGTTGGAAGCGCAAATTTACATAGATTAAGAAAATCATATGCCTCAATTTGCCTCCCTTGGGCAAAAAAAAGGTATCTGCACTTGAAATGAGGGGGTCTAAGACAAAAATGAGCCCTAAATCACATGTTAAAAAAGACAAAAATATACTAATCCTCAATTTACTTGTCTCTTTCAGGACATTCTGTAATGAGTGACATGGAAGCTACTTCTCAATCATCTTCATCGGCATCAAGCACTGTCCAGGTAATCAACAGTGATCATTATGTAAAGTGCCGACGGCCAGAAACGAATTCAGACAAACTACAAAATGTTCAGCAGAGGGGAATACAGACCATTGTAGAATACAGTATTGCAGTTCTGCATGTTCTGCATAAATATCTCACAGAAACTAGGTTGGAAAGCGTACCTGTAAAAATCCATCGTGACTGTCAGAAAGCTGCCTACAATAAAAAGCGCAAATCTACTGCCAGGTCTGAAGATGCAACGGGATCTACCGGTAAAGTTCGGCGAGTTGAAACGAGAGGAAGAATCACACAATTTGACTGGAAAAGTAGCTGTCTCTTCTGTGAACGTCCATGTTATTCTGACAGAAAACATGTCAAACGAGACAACGTAATTGAAGTCCGAACTTTGCAAATCAGAGGAAACCTGCTGAAGGTTTGCAGCGAACGAAATGATGATGAATGGGCACTGAAAGTAACGAAGCATGTGCTAAGCTGCCATGACCTGGTCCCAGCTGAGGCTCAATATCACAAAGCATGTCATGACAGGTTTAGAAAGAAGCTTATTGAGAAGAGCAGTGTTCCTCAACTGAGTAGTCCCGGTCGGCCAGTCAACAGGACGAAAATTCAGGACTTCGAGAAACTTTGTCAGTGGCTCGAATCAGAAGGTGAACTGTATTCGTTATCAGATGTACGCCAGAAGCTGATCGAAATTGCTGGATCTGAAGATATTTATGACACCAAATGGCTCAAGAAGAAGTTAGAGGAAAGGTACAGTGACCACATATATGTCGGTGCGCTAGCGGGAAGATCAAATGTTGTTTGCCTGCGGAACACTGCTGATTACATTATCAACGATAAATGGTATACAGATAGGATGAAGAGAGCTGAAGATGAGGCTGAACGAATTGTAACTACAGCAGCCAAATTGATCCATGGGGATATTCGGTCGGCAGAGTTTGATTGTGATTACTACCCGTCGAATGAAATTCTTGAAAGCACAGAGAAGGGAAATGAAGGGTTACCACCATTATTGCGGTTGTTCCTGGAAAAATTTATCAAATACCCACTTCACCAAGTGAGTATCGGTCAGTGTATTGTCAATGTAACCCGCCCTCGATCCTGTATCCCCCCTGTTCCCTTTGGGCTAGGCGTTGAAGTAGACAATGTTTTCGGGTCCAAATGGTTACTCAACGAATTGAGTGCATTAGGGTTTTCTGTGAGTCCGGATGAAGTTCTCCGATACAAGCAGTCAGTAACTGAGAATGAAAATACCAGCGACTTTCTCAGAGATTACTTGCCTGGCTCGTTCACGCAATGCATGGCCGACAACGTGGACCACAACCCTATGACCCTTCATGGGAAAGGTTTATTGCATGCGATGGGTTGTGTGTCCGCTACAACATACGTAGGAAACGCTCCACTGCAAAATCTACAACCAATCAAGCGACAAAAGCGTAAACTCGCACACCAGGTCATCCGAGGTAAAGGCATCCCAGTTGTCGAATACATAGCCCCCGAGAACTCCAGACTGTCTACACTGTTTTTCAAACACCACCTACAGCTGCAGACGCCATATGTTCTTCCACCCGACACCGGTCTTGATATGCCTTGGCATGCTGCGTATTTCTTCGGCAAAAGTCAACGTCCAAATTGGTCTGGTTTCATGACAAACGTCACCATTGGAGATTATCCAGGAAAAGCCACAATCTCGTTCCTTCCCATACTAGACATGGACCCATCTGATCTCACATGTATCTACTCTGTCCTTGTTTTCATGTCTGAGCAAGCAAAACAACTGCGAATCGAGACACCTGTGGTTACATTTGACCAACCTCTCTGGTTGAAAGCAATGGAAATAGTGAAGGCAAAGTCCCTGCCCATCGTCCTCATTCTTGGCGGCTTCCATCTGATGATGAGCTTTCTAGGTAGCGTAGGTACTCTAATGAAAGGGTCTGGTCTCACAGAGGCGTTCCAGACCATCTATGGACCAAATGCTGTCGAACATATAATGTCAGGGAAAGCAATTTCGAGAGCATTGCGAGGACATCTCCTCACTGAGTCTGCTCTAATAACCAAACTCCTCCGCAAATTCATTCCTGAAGATCCGCTTCAAAGTTTAGAGGACCTTCTGGAGGTCGAACACTGTGAATCAGAGAGTAATGCAGATGGAGATGTAGACGAGGAAGAGGTGGATCAAGAGGAAGATGAAAATGAGGAAGGAGATGGGATGGAGAGTTTAGGAGAGTCGGCATTCAAAACAGTTGATGTTGACAAACTGAAAGATCTTGCGGATTCAATCCTGGATGACCCGAGTGCTGCTGTAGATCGTGTTGCAGAGTCAGAGGAGCTGAAGGTTCTGAATAAAAATCTTCAATACTTGAAGGATGAACTCTCTAAGGCATCTCGGACCTCAAGGCTCTGGATTCAATATCTCGACTACATTGACGTGCTAAAGCTCTTCATTCGAGCGGAGAGAACTGGAAACTGGAACCTGCATCTTGTAGCTCTCAGTAAAATGATAAACGTCTTTGCTGCAACTGGTCACATCAACTACGCAAAATGCGCCAGGCTCCACCTTCAGAACATGCTGGAGCTACCAACAAATTATCCGTGGGTGTATGCAAGCTTTGCTGAACACGGCTACCACACGGTTCGGCGGAGTGATCGGTACTGGGCAGGCCTATGGTCAGATCTGATAATTGAGCAATGTCTGATGAGGTCGCTGAAAAGTCGCGGAGGACTTACTAGAGGAAGGGGTATCACTGAATCAGTGCGCCACCTGTGGGTCAGCAGTATGCATCAGTGTGCTTCGGTTCACAACGCCATGGGCAATTTGACGGGCCAGCACCATCGAACTGGCGAGCAACACATCGAACTAGGTGCTAGCAGAATCAAGTGTGACAACTCCGACCTACAGAAGCTGATTGAGTGGTTTGATAAGCACGAGCCATTTAATCCTAATGAACCACTGCTGAGAAGTCTTGTGTCAGGACTGACTGCTGTGGAAGGTGATGGAGTTAATTGCGAGGACGCTAAAAGCATAGGACGGATCATTCAGCAACGCCTTGACAATGTATGCATTGAGGAGGCAAAAATCAAACGAAATGACAGAATCCGTACACTGGAGAGCTTACGTTCGGGTGTGAAAATTGATGACAAGACCGTACATATTGACCCGTTGATCCTGTTCACACGGCTAACAGCAATGATTCAGCGTGAGGACAATGTTGCCGACAGATTCTTCTATGAATTGACCCCAGAGCCAGTATCACTATTTAATGATGGTATGATGAGGAAGCCGTCAAAATCAATGTTGCGGAATTATCTCCTCGATAATGTGGAATCGTCTGTTAATGTTGAAGGCAATGTATGCATAGCTGATGGCGGGGCGTTGCTGCATAAAGTCAAGTGGGCATCAAAAGGAAGATATAGTCAGGTTATTGATCAGTACCTTGGCTTTGTGAAGAAATGGTATGGCAGATATGATACTGTGTGTGTTGTATTTGATGGCTACACAGACAGATGGTCCCTGAAGTTACACGAGCATCATCGGAGAGGCCAGTTGACATCTACAAACATTGGCATTTCGGAGAAAATGAATGTTACGTCTGGGAGTAAAGCGTTTTTCCGTAACCAACACAATAAGCATCAGCTCATCAACATGCTCAGCAGCCATCTTCGTAAATCAGGTTATGAGACTGTAGCATGCACAGGGGATGCAGACGTCACGATAGTGAAAAAGGCGATTGACTATGCCGCGGAGGGAAAGTGTTGTCATAGCTGCAGATGACACTGATATCTTGGTATTACTAGCATGCCATTGGAGAGAAGAGCTAGGAGAAATCTACTTCAGCACAGAGGGGAAGAAGAGAAAGAAGATGAGACTGGTGAAATGGTGGAACGTTGGCAACCTGGCATCAACGATCCCGCAGCGAGAGTACCTACTGTTTGCCCATGCTTGGTGCGGGTGCGATACAGCATCAGCAACTTACAAGAAAGGTGGGTTGACTTTTTTCCTGAAACGAATCAATGTCATATTTATTACCATACTGCGCTTTCTCACATACAATATAAAGAATTGTCTTTATAACTGCAAAATCTCTTCAGGTAAAACCAAGATCCTACAACTACTTAAGTCTGAGGAGGTACGACTGATTGGTGACCAGTTTGGCGAGTTATCGGCCACGTAGGACAACATTGGGCGCGCTAGATGTGACATGTTTGTCAAACTGTACGTTTTTACATATTTACTATAAATGTTTATTGAAATCATGTAACTTATCACTTGAAACTGTTTCGGTACTATATTAATTAATTTAATTTTATTTATCTATATTAATATTTAATTTATCTATATTAATTAATAATATTACTATATTAATTCCCTTGCATTTCCGATTACATACCTGCATCCATACTATTAGATTTGATTTCATTTTGGAATTCTATGTCTTGTTACATATCTTTTCAGCTACAAAGGTAAAGCAGACGATACACTGACAACCCTTCGTCACGCGAAATTCATGGAAAATGTTGCCACCTGTTCCGCTCTCGACCCCGGAAGTCTCCCGCCATCAGAAAGAGCTGCATATTATCACGCATTGAGAGTTCATCTGCGGGTGTCGCAGTGGAAACAGTTGGACTTAGAATGCCTGAGACCCAATGAATGGGGATGGGTCTTTGAAGGCAACACACTAATACCGGTGAAAACTGACCTTGAGCCAGCCCCAGCGTCTCCTCAAGTACATCCGCTGCAACTGTAAGACATCTTCAAAGAACACCTGCGGCACTCAGGCATGCTCGTGCAAGAAGAACGGTTTGAAATGTGTTTTTGCATGTGGTAACTGTAGGGGCCAGCAATGCCAAAATCGAGTCTTAGTTGCAGATGTCGATGTCACAGACATATTGGACCTTTCGAATGATGAATGAATAGTTATAGCATGCTTAGATAATTTTCACTACACAGAGACAGGATAGTTGCATGTATATAACCTTATATATATATATATAATATATATATATATATAATATATATATATATATATTATATATATATAACTTTCGTACTATGATATGTTCTACAAAAAAGCCAGAAGTTTTGAATAAATTGAGAATTATGATAATATAGTTTTGTCATTTTTGACATGTTGGGATTTAGGACTCATTTTGTGTTAGATCCCCTCTTTTCAAATGTAGATAACTTTTTTGCCCAAAAGAGACAATTTGAGGCATATGATTTTCTTAATGTACATAAAATTGCGCTTCCAACACTACCAAACTTGTTTGGGGGGTAAATTATTCTGGGTTGGTACCCTTTTTGTCCTTTTTCGACCATACTATTAAAGCCTTCGCGAAATTTCTCTTTGACTTTTCTCTCCTTTCCAAATTCTAATAATTCGACCTCTTATTTAATTTGTCAATTTCAAGGACATTTTGAAACACAGACTAATTTATCTTTGATAGTTACCTTACCCTGACAACTTGGTTTAACCAGATTATATTCTATTTTTACCAAGTTTAACGACAATGGTCTTGGTGTCTATTTACCTTCGTCAATCCTCTGCAATTGCCTTTAATTGACTTTACAATGTTGACTCTGTTATTGTAATACGCGTCGAGTGAGCGACTCACCAATATACTTGAAAAATATGTTTTTACCTTATTTCAGAAAAGGTTGCCGACAACTGCTGTAACATATGTCTATATTTGATTTTTTTGTTCTTTCATCTTTGGGTCAATTTGAATGATGTCCCACATTTTGAATCTTATAGTTACTTTTGTCTTAATTTTATCCATTTAAAATTGGAAAAATTTAAGAATACTTAGGCAAACATTGCCAAACAGTATTCACCCAAAAATTCTCAATATATATCTTTTTCCCACGCTGCAAAGATTCTTCCTCGACAAGCTATTTTTTTCATTCTTTAATTCCATCCCTAGTTCATACGCTTCATACGATCACGTTTTAGAAATTTATGCATTTTATGCTATGCGCTCTACACTACTCATTTACGGAAGAGCAAGAATTAAGTTAAAGTTAAGTGAGGTAGTTATATAGTTATATACTTCATCAGTTTTTCCTTACATACTACTTTTTTAGCATGTAATATCTTAAATCATCCTATTTTGTTATAGTATAATTTTATTTTAGTTTAAACTTTTACGTGAAATTCGTTGTTCTGTAGATCTTTACAAAAGCGGTAGCGAACAGAAAAAATATATTGATTTCGTTTGAAGAAGCGTTGGTGCCACGTTTTACCAAAATTGTATTTCGTTACGTTTGATTCCTAATAGTGAAAAGTATAATAACGCTAATAGATATGATCAGGGTTCTGCTGTAAAGAATATTTCTGTAAATCTCCATGTAAATCGTTCAGGTAACAGATACTCTAATTTATCAGGAGAATTTTCAGTTCCAAAGTTTTGCGGGTGGGACTCGGGGTTGAAGTTGAGGAATAAAATGTTACAATATTACTGTTACATTTGTTTATTAATAATTTCAAACGCGCAGGCAAGAGTTTATTTACTCAGAAGGTTAAACCATATTTGCACATTTACTTCGCTAATATAGTAGGGGAAGGTGGGGTAAGACGGACTACTTAACACAAAAATGAGTCTAGAAACCACATTTATATAATTTTGGGGGTTTTTAGGGGTGTGGTGCTTTGGGGTGTTATATTTAAAGTCCACCCCTGGTCACGGTTTTTAGAGGAAAAGACTGAAACACGAGATTTTACCAAATCAATATTTTTATTGTACCAAAAACAAAATTACGGGGTAAGATGGATCTTTTTTGCTCTAACTGCAGCTATTGCACTTTCCATAGCTGCCTCATTCCATTCCCCTCTGCTACTGACTCGCACATATTTCCGGGGCATCTATAGAGAAAAAGAGAAGAAATGTTAAGGGTTTGTGAAATATTTAGTGTGAGGGGTAAGACGGAACCCCATGGGTTCCATCTTACCCCAAAAATAAAACTTCAATCTCAAAACGTTTACCAAACATCCAAGTATTGTATACCAATTTATGGCACATATCTATCATGTACACACACATGGGCATATCCAACGTAAGTAGTAAGTCATTATAACTAATATTTCAATACAAAAAATCCAGTTTCTTACCTTGTGCATATTACATCAGCACCACACAAAAAGACAACTTGCTCTCTCGAAAGCACATGGGCAACTGAGCTTGACTGCCGCCGGCAATGACGTGACTGTTTGGTGACGTGAAAGACATTTAGCAACCAATATCTGAACCTCGCCCTTTCTGCTTGGGTTTAGAGGGGGGGTTCCATCTCACCCCATGGGTCCGTCTTACCCCACCTTCCCCTACAAAGAATTTAGATATAGATTTTAAATAACATTTCCTGATTTTCTGGGAACTATGGATTTAGGGGGCGGGGGAAGCTTCTTTTTTTCTATTTTCCGTTACAGTTCTGTAATTTTTTTCCTTGTGGAAAGGATTTTGCCTTGGAAAGTTAGTGTATTTGGTAACCAATCATAAAAAGTGAAAACGTGGCATAAGGATGGTTTTTTTATGCAGGAAGGAGATGCTAAGGGCGAATGTTCGCAAAAAACATAGAGAAAGAAGAGAGCTAAAATTAAGGTCCAGGTTTTCTGAGATGCCTGGACACTCTGTGTTTGAAAGATTGGAGGTCATAGTCATAGACATGGGGAAAGATGAATTGAGGAAGGTTTTTTCCAGAGTTAATCGGTTAAGTAGACGAAAGATTGAAAATACCGGTTAAACCTTGCGTTAGAAAGTTGAACAGAAAAGGAATGAGAATGTTTCGAAGGCTGGTCCTGCCTACTCTCCTCAAAGGAGGAGGCATGCAATTAGAGAGTTCAGAAGAGCAGTGTCCGTTATAATACGATAGCAAAGAGGGGGTGAGGTAACACTACAACGACGAGAGAAGGATTGAAGACAGTCAGTAAAAGGCGGGGAATTGATGAGACGAAAAGCGTTTGATTCCAGCCGGTCAAGTAGAGGTGTGTGGGCTGAGCCACCCTACACATGAGAAGCGTATTCCATGTAGAGGCGGACAAGGCCCCTGGACAGAGATAGAAAATGAGTGGGGGTGAAGAAACTACGGAGGCGGTACAGCACACCTAACCTCTCAGAAACTGTTTTAGAAAGAGAGTATACGTGATCTTTCCAGGAAAGATCACGAGAAAAGGAAACACCAAGAATGTTAAGAGAAGAAGAAGGATTGAGTTGTGCGTTGCTCAAGGTAAGGGGATAGACGTGCGGAAGAGTGTGACGAGTAGACAGATGAAGGGACTGAGTTTTTGAGGCATTGAAAACCACAGGGGTTTCTCTGCCCCAATCAGAGATAGTAGAAAGATCAGAGGTCAGTCACCATAGCCGGCTTACGCGAAGCATGGAGTGATTGTTGAGAGGGGCGCTTTGTGAAGCTGGTGGAGAAGTGAAAATGGAATCATCGGCAAAGGAGTGGATAGGACAGGAAGTGCGACTTAACAGATCATTAATAAATAAAAGGAAAAGAGTAAGCGACGGGACAGAACCCTGAGGAACGCCACTGTTAATAGCTTTAGGAGAAGAACAGTGACCATCTACAACCGCAGCTATAAATCGGCCAGAAAGGAAATTAGAGATGAAGGACAGATGGAAGGATAGAAACCGAAGGATGGCAGTTTGGAAATTAATGATTTGTGCCAGACTCTATCAAAAGTTTTCGATATTTCTAATGCAATAGCAAAGGTTTCACCAAAATCCTGAAAGGAGGATGACCAAGAGTCAGAGATAGCAAAAAGATCGCCAGTAGAGCGCCCCTTTCGGAACCCAAACTGATGATCTGAAAGAAGATTGTGAGAAGAGAGGTGTTTAAGAATCTTCCTATTAAGGATAGCTTCAAAAACTTTAGAGAGATAAGAATTCAAAGCAGTTGGACAATAGTTGAAGGGTTTGAGAGCAGTCACCCTTCTTTCGGACAGACTGAATGAAAGCGAACTTCCAGCAAGAAGGAAAAGTACCAGATGAGAGACAAAGACGAAAGAGTTTGCATAGGCAGGGTGTTAGCATAGAAGCACAGTTCTTGAGAATAACAGGAGGGACACCATAAAGACCGTACGCCTTTCTAGAGTTGAGCCCAGATAAGGCAAAAAGAATGCACCAATAGTATCTTTTACTTTTTTGGTGAACTTTTACCGCAACTGTACACATGCTAACTGTACAAGACGAAGGTTCTTTTTCATCCCAGAAGAGACGGATATGTTCTCTCTACAGAATATTTTAAATGACGAAGCCGCCAAACTTGGAGGATCTCTCCTTCGGTTCCTCCGAGACTCGGGTGTACTGTTAGAAATTTAATTATCGTCTTCCACAGGCGGCCACCATAGGTAGCCCAATGGTGGAAGTAGATTTTGTTTCTTTCCGGTGCTGTACTTGCACCCAAATCTCACTGTTATTTACCACATCAACTAAACGCCATTCCTTAATCCACCTCCCACACCATTTCATCGATTGCTTCCAAATAGTGCTGTTAGATGATAGTGCGATAATTAGGGATTGTTATAAATACAGGTTTATAATTTATTTTAATTATTATAGTTATAGACATCATAATTACCTGTGTGAGTGTGCGTGATTCTTATCTTTCTATCAGTACGCCGTGTCGGATGTCTATTTCTTTCCTGTTCAGCGTACAGGACTGTACTGGCCCGCTTACAGCACTGGCAACCCGTATTGAATTTCGCGACTCCTCTAACTTTCGGCACGAAATGACCCAAAAGTGAAAATGTCAGAAATAAATGAATGACTGAATTAATCAACTGTACGAACATACGTGTACGTAAAATATATTGATCTATAAACGCTTCATAAACGTATATATATATATATGCAATAAAATCACAGAACAACACGTGATCTTTTTAACAAGCAAAGAACCACAGGGAAAAGGAAACGGAAACACGAAGTCCGAGCGCTTTCGTGATATATTCACATCTTCAGGGACAAGAAAGAAATAGACAGAATTTACAAAGTAAATGAGTTAAATACACAAGCGAAAAAATTCCCCACTAGGCAACTCAATTTGAAAAACAATAAAAGAATAAAAAAAAAAATTCTCAATAGATAACTTAATCTAAAGGCTACTAAATTATTGAATACATAAAAACTATATAAAGGAAATTAGACAATTAACATGTGCACAAAAAATGATAACAGTTATTAGAAACAGTATTTAATTAAAACAGGCAATTAAGTGGCAAGAATCTAAGGAAACAAAAGACATGGTGCAATCGTCGGCACGTGCTACTTCCAGAATATTCCGTTACCTAAAATTTTTTAGATTGTTTTATTGTTTTTTAAATTGAGTTGCCTATTGGGGAATTTTTTCGCTTGTGTATTTAACTCATTTACTTTATAAATTCTGTCTATTTCTTTCTTGTCCCTGAAGATGTGAATATATCACGAAAGCGCTCGGACTTCGTGTTTCCTTTTCCTTTTCCCCGTGGTTCTTTGCGTATATATATATATATATATATATATGCGTGATAGTGATGTAAAAACAATATTAATCTCATAAGTAATGCTTTCATCTGAAATGGGCGTTTGATGTAATTCTGTTAGGGATACAAACATAATAGCATTTCAACTAATTAACGCGAACCTGAATGGCTTTAATAACTGTTATTTGAGATGCATTTAATAGGTGTTCAATACGTCAAAGCTCAACTTTATGAAAACACTTCAGCTAATATAGTGTTTGTTAGGAAATGTTTGTGTCAGATGCCTTTTGTTTGTGTTTTTATTGATGTTGATTACAGTTTCAAATAAAATAATTAACTTTTTTAATTGAAATAAAATAATTTCACTTCGCTCTTGAAGGGTAACAGATTAATCAAATTTTTCCCGCTCCAGTAAAATTATCAACTGTATGCTTAGTTTGATGTGGAGTTTCGGAAAGAAATTCGCCGAATAAATATTTATAAACTCACCAAATTAGTACTAATTAAATTTTGTTTTGTTTGTTTGAAGTTCTTTTGTTGGCCAAAAAACAACATTACCGAATAAAACAAAACTCTTTCGTATATTAACAATTTCCATGCAAATGCAAGAATCCAGAGACATGATAACGAGAAAGCGAGAATATGAAAAGGAGAGCGAATAAATATAAACTTTTGAAGGGTATATATATATATATATATATATATATATATATATATATATATATATATATAATATACACACATTTTAACTGCAAACAATATTGGTTTCTGCGCGTATGTAGGAGAATTACGGCATTTGATCGAGTGAGCCCATGGTGTAATGGTTATTATATCTGACGGCAAGCGGAAGATCCCGGGTTCGATTCCCGTGTGGTTACCTCATTTTTCATTTGTTTCGTTCTCCCTCCTCATCTTGCGCGGAATATTCTCCTATACAGCGTCTTTACATATATATATATATATATATATATCACTGTCAATGAAAACCAACGTGGATTTGAAACAAAACATTTTCATTGAAGGTACGTGAGAATGCGTATCGAATTTGAGAATCTGCAAAGTAACATTCGTCGTAAAGAATTACAGATAAACGATACGGCAAAAGTACAGTGGATTTCACCACGTGCATTTGGCATTTGCAGCAAAACAAATTTATGGGCTTGCAATACTATTAATTTTTTACTGGACAAATAATAAAACTGTTTGTTTTGTTCATAATCCAGCCACGAGTATTATATATATATATATATATATATATACACACACACACACACACACACACACACGAAGAGTGATCAAAAAGTATCGATAATTTTATTGCTACGGACAAATGAATACAAATAAAAAATAACCGTTAACATATGTGAGTCTTCCTGCCCTCTAGCGTCTGCAGTTTGAAGCAAAATCTGCTACCATGAGTCAGTAGTTGGTTGGAGCGCTTAAAAGGAGGCTGTGTTTTTGCAGTACGTATAAATCTCTGAAATGGAACAACGCGCGTTCGGAGACGAACGAGATGATTAAAACAGCTTTTGGAAATGATGCTCTTAGTGTAGCTAACGTTTACAAATGGCACAAAAAATTTTAAAATGGAGAAACATTTGCTCGTACCAGAAATAGAATCTGTTGGACATTTTGATCCGTACGAGAAGTGGAAGGGCGGCCACTGCGTTCCTTGTCTTCAAGCGATGTTTCTCCATTTTTAAACTTTTTGTGCCACTTGTAAACGTTAGCTACACTAAGGGCATCATTTCCTAAAGCTGCTTTAATCATCTCGTTCGTCTCCGAACGCGCGTTGTTCCATTTCATAGATTTATACGTACTGCAAAAGCACACCCTCCTTTTAAGCGCTCCAACCAACTACTGACTCATGGTAGCAGATTTTGCTTCAGACCGCAGACACCAGAGGGCAGGAAGACTCACATATGTAAACGGTTATTTCTTATTTGCATTCATTTGTCCGTAGCAATAAAATTATCGATACTTTTTGATCACTCCTCGTGTATATATATATATATATATATATACAGTATACATAAGGTGGCTTCGAACGACGGTTCAAGATCGACCTACGGTCGACTCCTCTTCAACATCCCGCCTCATTTGCTGGATTTGGTAGAAGACAGAGTTGGTTTCCACTCTCCTCCTGTCCTCGTAGCCAGCTACGCATGGCTGGTCAGAAACTTTTCACGAGAACCTGTCCAGCTAGTCCTTGAAATTGTTTAGGTTTGTGTGCTGGAGGTTCGTCAGTTCTTTTGGCAGCACGTTAAAATGTTATGGGCCTCTATTTTTAAGGTCCCCTTCGCTCACCGCAGTTGGGACAGTACAGAATCTGCCTCTTCTCTCATTCCAGTGTGTTTCTATTTTATTTTTAAAGTGTGGGGCACGACATTCAAGTATTTTCCACATGTACTGTATATTACTGTGTACCGCTCGCGTCTTCTTTCCAGGGAGGAGAGTTTCAGTAGCCTTCATCTTTCATTTCGTCTGTCTTAGACGTAAAAGTCCTTCGTAAGGCTTTTATGTGTGCAATGCCTCTTTTTCTGTATGTGTCTGTGGGTACTGAGCAATACTCAATTATTAGTAGGACTAAACTCTTCCATAATTTTAGCATGATGTTTGCTTTTCTGCTGTGGAAGTTCCTCCAGATAATTTCCATTATTTTTCTAGCTGTTGTGACTTTAATGTTGTAGTGACCTCTGAATTTTGCATCCGATGGCACTATTACTCCAAGATCCTGACTTATGGGTCTGGTGTTATCTATTTGTCTTGTAGTGTTTTGTGCCCTTTATTCTGTGGCTCTATGATGTTACCATACCTTATAAGTTGAAAATTTTCTTCGTTGAACTTCATGTTGCTATCTTCCATCCACCTTAACAATGTTTTAATGTCGTTTTGTAATTTTTCTGTCATTTTCAGTTTATATTTCCTTGCATATCTTTGTGTCATCTCCGAAACACAATACCATACTGTCATTAATGCCTTTTCCCTTAATCAGTACCTGTTAATCTTTTGCTTATTCTTACTAACTATTTTCTTTACGCGATATACTGTTATATATATATATATATATATATATATATATATATATATATATATATATATGTTCTACTTCTTGCCATCACTCCCTGACGAGGTGTACTAGTAAATACACGAAAAGCCTTGGAATCACTTTTCATTTTTCCCTGTGAGTTTGCATCTCACACACACACACACACACACACACACACACACACACATATATATATATATATATATGTATATATTTATCGCAAGTGATGAAGGAGTAAGATGAACAATGAATGAAAAAAGGATGCTGTATCTGATTTACATGTTCTGAAAGAGATGAAAGAAGAAAATCAATTTAAAATTGCTTCCAAACTCCAAAATACTTTCGTAAACAAAGGAAACTGTTTTGCAGTACATGAGTTAGGAAAATAACTTTCCGAAAACTTTAATTACAGACTTCATTGCAAGCAAAGGGACAGTAATTAACGTTGTTCAATTTTTCATTGTAGAATTTTCCCTCGTAAATGTTCACTAAGTTCAAGAAAACTCAAAGTTTGTTTCTCTTTCAACTCGGAAATCCAGTGAATGTTCTATATACTTTACCGCAGAAATAATGACCCTTTGTCGCTTTTCTGAACTCTATTTATTTATTAATTAATATAATTAATTAATTAATTACTATGTATTGTTCGAGAGTTTTTGTTCCTCATACGGAGTTAGACAAGGCGCCTTGCTCTCTCCTTTACCGTTTATTGTGTATATTGATGGCTTAATTACTTCTGTTCATGAGGTGAGAATACACTGTAAAGTAAAGTTGTTCCATATATATATATATATATATATAATCATGCGGGTTGCTTCTACAGAGCTTCAATTTAATATTTAGGAGAAATCCAATGACAAGGAGAAATGTAAATGCCATGAAAAGTCTTCTTTAATGCGCAACGTTTCGAGCAATACGCTCATCTTCAGGCTGTTTAATAACAATGTGAAATTAAAATCAATATTGAATGAAAAACAAGACAAAGAAAATTTCTATAACCTATTCATAAAGGCAAATTTTAAAAGACTGGGAAAAGAGGGTTAAATTCTAAGTTATACAGATTTACATATAAAAATTAAGAAGCTATTTTTAAATACATATAGTAAATGTGAAATTAATACACTGGAAAAATTAACAATAGTACACTGGAATAATGAAACTAACTAACCTTTCACTGCAATTTCCGAGGCTAACTGATTTAAGCAGAGGCAAGACGAGAGGCAAGATTCGCATAACAAGTCTCTTGGGCATTATATAACTACTCTTAAAAATACCTTGTCGTTGTTGGACTATTTATTAATAATTTCTCTTGTACAACGTGAACTAGAAAAATTTCACTCTACCATCTTGGAAACACATGAACGTAAGTTAAAGGCTTTGGGAATGAATTCACCAAATTTTTTCAATTCAGATAAGGTAATTTCGATAACTTACCCACCTTTCAATTGGCAAAATTTGTTGTTCGTCTCCTGTCACCCTTTGCGAAAAATGCTTACACTATAAATAACTCGTTTGAATTCCAAAAGACCTCCTTGGTGAGAACTTCGATTCAAAAAAGTTTTTTGTCAGTTTTGATGTAAAGTCGCTTTTCACAAATGTACCTGTATCTGAAACTATTGCCATTATTTTAGATAGGGTTTTTAGCTCAGTTGATAATTTTCATGGTTTTTCATTGTCTCATTTTAAGGAACTTTTAGAATTGGTCTTCAAACAATGCTATTTCACTTTCAACAATAAGGTTTACCAACAAATTGATGGTGTAGGGATGGGATCACCTGTCGGACCGTTAGCAGCTGAATTTTTAGACAATCTCCCACTCATCTCAAGCCAATTTTCTAATTCTTTAACTTCCTAAATTCTTTGCACCCCAATATAACGTATACAATGGAAACTGAGCAAAATGGCTCCCTCCCCTTTTTAGATCTTTTAATTTCGAAAAACGGTGATTCTATTACTACATCAGTTTACAGGAAACCCACTTTCACTGGTTTCTCGTCTTGCCTCTGCTTAAATCAGTTAGCCTCGGAAATTGCAGTGAAAGGTTAGTTAGTTTCATTATTCCAGTGTACTATTGTTAATTTTTCCAGTGTATTAATTTCACATTTACTATATGTATTTAAAAATAGCTTCTTAATTTTTATATGTAAATCTGTATAACTTAGAATTTAACCCTCTTTTCCCAGTCTTTTAAAATTTGCCTTTATGAATAGGTTATAGAAATTTTCTTTGTCTTGTTTTTCATTCAATATTGATTTTAATTTCACATTGTTATTAAACAGCCTGAAGATGAGCGTATTGCTCGAAACGTTGCGCATTAAAGAAGACTTTTCATGGCATTTACATTTCTCCTTGTCATTGGATTTCTCCTAAATATATATATATATATATAATATATATATATATATATATATATATATAGACCACCGTTTAAAAGAAATAGTTGACCCACTTCATCGAATATGGAACCATTTTGAATCAATTTATTTTGTAATGTTGATATAATTGGTTCAAAATTGGTTTAGAAGGAAAAGTTGTTCCAACACTGTGAAATACAGATTTTCCACACAGAAGGCCACTTTTAAAAACTTAATTTCTCCAGTTGATGCATGAGCCGATTATGGTGCGATTTCTTTATAGAATGAATGGTCAACTATTGAAGCCGTTGGAACAACTTTCCTGTCTGAACCGATTTTGAACCAATTATATTGACATTAAAAGTAAAATTAACTCAGAATCGTTTCAAATTCGATTTAAATAAAACAATGAAATTTTTAGAAGCGGTGGTCCGTATAGAACAACTTGATTTTTACAGTGTCGGATTTGTTGCATAAATAACTTGAGACTAAGTAACTTAGTGTATGCCGATGATATGATATAAATAAGCCGTTTAGTTAAAGGCGTGGATATCTTATAAAAATTTGTGAATTGTAATCACAGAACCATGAGATTAATTTTAATGTTACTAAAACTAAGGTTATGCAATTCACTCCCGAAAGCTCACATCAAACAGTTAATATTATTTTCAAAATGAAAGATGACCTAACGGAGCAAGTGTAAGAATTTAAGTATCTGGGTCAATTTATCACCAGCTCCTTCAGTGACGACTGAGACATAGAGAAAATAATATGAAATTTCTTTGCAAAAGCAAATATGATTATAAAGAACGGCATAAGTTGCCTCCAAGATGCTCAACTTCTCAAATATTCGCTAACTGCAATGTCTCGAGTTTCCGAGAGGTAATAAGAGATGCTCAGTACAGTCTAATGCAAAGAATTTAAAACTCTGACAATCCAGTTGTCCAAGTTATTCATCAATTCGGCTTTATGTCTATATTAAAAGATGCGCCTCGGTGTTGTAATGGTTAACGTCGCTGACTACGAATCCATCAGCCCCGGGATCGAGACTCGGTGACGGCAGGCAGCGCGCAGCAAAACCCAGCTCTTCATCCTTCCACATATTAAAGAAATTGGTTGGTAGATAAATGGGTACCCTGGGTAGCCTAGTGGTTAAGATGCAGGGCTGCTGGTCGGGCGTAGTTCGGATTCCACGTTGAACTGTAGGTCTAACGTGAAGTGAAAAGCTTGACCTTCGTCAGAATGAACAATTTGGGCGGAAGCTAAACCAAGGTATAGTACTACTTGACATCGTTAGTGGTATTTTCATTATTACTAATTACAGTATTCGTATTTTCCTTTATTTTGTAGTAATACTTTTTTATATTATGATTATAATTATTACTATTATTACTATTACTATTACTTGCTGTACTATGGAAGTTGGTTTCTTTTTATACCTTCTACTAATAAACTTTAGCATTTCCATTTCTATCTAATGTCGAGTTCATCAAATTCCTGCAAAAATCTATCAATTGTCCTTTCAACATCTTTTTACCTTTTTTACCAAATATATTGTCAATGACAGTCTTCGGAATAACTAAACGTCCGCCCTGAAATCCCGAACGCGCATTCTGATGCGTATCCCAGGGTCTCAATTCCCTATGTAGGTCGACCATATTTCGAGAGCTGTAAGTTCTTCGCCTTTTTCGAACTAATATTAAAGGTATTAGAAATGGTTTAGTTAATTTATAGTTTTTATACAATTAAATTACGTTTAATCTGGGAGTTAGGTAGACCAGCCATGAGTGGATCCAAGGGTCTTTGTTGGTCTGAAACATTATAACATTATAACATTTTTTCTTCTGAATTTTATGTATCGCATTTTAAGACGAACGCCTTAAGAAATTCTTGATTTTTTTACTTTTCAAAACCTATATTCAGATATTCCTGTATACAGGGTGGCCCATAAGTCTCACTCGGTTATAATTAAATCGAAAATACAAAGAATTTTATGTATCGCATTTTGAGACGAACGCCTTAAGAAATTCTTGATTTTTACTTTTCAAAACCTATATTCAGATATTCCTGTATACAGGGTGGCCCATAAGTCCCACTCGGTTATAATTAAATCGAAAATACAAAAAAAAAAATCAAACAAAGTAAAACATTTCTATTAAGTTTAGAAATATTTATTAATGATTCAAAGTGGAACATAGAACCATCTCGACAAATATTCTTTCGTTAGTAATCGATTACGTCAGTGTGAGCTCCGCTAGATGGATTTTCGCTTTAATTATAACCGATTGGGACTTATGGGCCACACTGTAGATACAGTGTATATAAAATATCATAAAATTCTTATTAATATAAAGCGATACGTCATTCGGTGTTAATATCTTAACATTTATTCCTTTAATTTTTTTTTGTTTAACTTATTATAACTATCCCAAGCCAAGCTGAGAAATGGAGAAGGGGTGTAGTGATGAGTTCGCTGCGCATAATGTAGTATTAAATTCGACCCAATTCATATTTTAAAGGGAAATTATTTTTCCTGGTTGGTATAACATTACAGCCCGTCTCAGGACCTTCAGTTGGACGAAAGGCGTAAATCTTAACCAACCAACCAGCTTTAGATTTTAACAAATAAATAACCGTTTTCTTCTTATTAGTTTTATCGACGTTTCTAAACTCGACTCAAATAAATAATAACTGCATTATAATTTAACTGAAGCGTTCCAATAAATTCCTTATAAATTGTTGTTCACAACCTATAACAAAACTCGACCTCACTCGGTGTACAACCTAAACAGTTGTATAATCCTATGAAAAGAAATGAAAATGTACGTTGAAGTGTATGAACTATAACCAAGTCTTATATAGATCGGCAAATAATTATTATTATTATTATTTTCGAGTAACACTTTGCGCAGTGCGAGCGATATCGTAAATGGATCTAAAGCGTTTGTGTGCATTTATCACTCAGATCACGTCTGCGCAAAAGTGTACACAGTCCCTGATTGAGACCAACAGATTCAAATGCCCCAGTGATCAATTCCATTAAGAGAGGTTGCTGAAGGCAAACAAACACACAGATATACACACACACACACACACACATACACACGCACGCACGTTATATATATATATATATATATATATATAGAGAGAGAGAGAGAGAGAGAGCAAACAGTCTTGCTCCCTCGTCTCAGATGTTTGTTTTAACAATTTTTTGTTCAAATTTATTTCATTTTAGATTCCCAGTTGGAAAAAGTAATATTCGTTTTTTAAAAATAGCATTTTTACACATTCTCATTCATCTCCACTGCGAAAAAGTTAAAATATCTATATTTTAATATTTCTCTTTTCAGTATCCTCTTTGTAGGTTCGCGATAGAGTTTCTGTGCAGCCAAAATAGAATTCAGGTTTGAGTCCAGCTATATATATATATATATATATATATATATATATATATATATATATATATTATATATATATATATATGTGTGTGTGTGTGTGTGTGTGTGTGTGTGTAAAAAACTCGTATGAAGTGAAGAATTCCTTTTTCAATTCAATTTATAAACGACTATATATATATATATATATATATATATATATATATATATATATATATATATATATATATATATCCAAGCCATACATATGTTTCATGAAGAGTTTGAGGTACGTAAAAAGTTATCGATTGGCGTAATAATAATAATAAAATAATAATAATAATAATAATAATAATACATATAAATTTCCGTAAGATAGTCCAGTTATTGTCAGAGAAGTTTAAATAAATGCTTATACAATTCCCATCACACTTTTTTATCTTTCGGGAAAAATCAGATAAGGTGCCGTCTATGAACTCAATGTCGGATATAATACCTGATAAGTGGATTAAACATCGGATATAATCCCTGATAAACTGTCCGGACCCGATTAGAAAATGTAAATATCTTTATTCATTTCAGGTTTCGTGTGGTTCTGTTTTGTTCTGTAGAGCGTTTATTTTATGAACAAAAATTCCAGATTGAATCCATTCAGTGTTCAAGGAATTTATTTTCATTTTGAGTGTGTGTGTGTGTGTGTGTGTGTGTGTGTGTGTGTGTGATTAATTGTGCCACCTTCCAAAAAAGTATTTCGAAATTTGTGCGATAGGTTTTAATCCCCCAATTTTCTATGCTGTATCTCTCTACACATTTGAGTTACCATCGCCTGTAGGTCAGTGCTGCGTGGGTAACACCGTTTTCCTGTAAGCGAAGTGAGGACACTGATGTCGGGTGTTCGACTCTCGATAATAATTAAGTCAGGATGAGCAGAAAGAAGCTAGTTCATCGCTCAGGCTAGACTAATGCGCACATTGTGATAACCCCCATATTATTATTATCAACACCATCGGAATTCGAACCCTCGACATCAGTGTCTTTACTTTGTTGATAGGGTAACCGTGTTACCCACTGAGCGACACTCCGTGGTTTCGATTCACAGTGGTTGTTGGCTAATAATAATCCTAGAGTTAGCGCAATGACCACCATTGATGTGGCCTGAGCGCTGTGCCAGTTTCTGGCACTCCCGACTAATTATTCTGGACCTGAGTGCAACAAGGACCAATGTCAAATTTCACCAAATGTTAGACGTTTACCATGACTTTGCCTTGAAGCGCTTCTGCCTCAAGGGTGCGCTGCTCCCACGAAGTCCGTTCAACGTTACCCGAGGCGGGGCCACAACGTAGTCGCCACCCTTCACAATATGTGCCCTAAAATGTTTAGATTACAGTTCAGTGGAAAAGAGGTTAGAGGTCAGTGTCATCATGTAAACTGTTTACATGATGACAATGAACTCATATATATATATATATATATATATATATATATATATATATATATATATATATATATATATATATGGGATTGAACTCAAAATGGTCCCCTGAGGTTTTTTCATGATACACACAGACCGTGCATGGAACAATGAACTCTTCTGGGAAAATTGAATCCATTGTAGTCCGAACCGAATAAGTAATGGTAAATGACAAAACACTATAGTTTTTTTCTTTTCATGATGTTAAAAACTATGGTGTTGTCATTTACCATTACTTATTCGGACTATAATGGATTTAATTTTCCCAGAAGAGTTCAGTGTTCCATGCACGGTCTGTGTGTATCATGAAAAAACCTCAGGGGACCATTCTGAGTTCAATCCCATATATATATATATACCGTATATATATATGTTCTGCTTACCATATTATGTACTGCTGATTAAGTAGGAAACCCGAAGGAACTATAGGGTCAAAATCAGGAGTAAATTGACCTACAATTATATAAAACAATAAACAACACCAAACTTTAAGTCCAAAACATTAATGAATAAATTAATACTAATTTGTATTCCACGAAAAACTAAGGTCTTCTCCCTCATATGACCTTGGATGTTGAGAAGAATGTGAAACCACTCCAAACTTTATTAGTGTTTTATTCCTTTTGCTGACGTTTCGTTCAAGTACATCTGAACATTTTCGGAACTTGTTAAGAATTAATTTCTTTAGGAGCGCGACAATGCTTATATGCACTAAAGGTTTTCTTTGGAGGAAGGATGAACCTGGAGAGGGGTGGGGAGTTCCTTCTTCTTATACGTTTTTATTTACTTTTGCAAGCAAAAGTTACATTAATCCCGAAGACCTTCCAAAAGTCCTTTAATTCGGCAGAAAAATAGCATTAAACCCAAATGGGAGACAAAACACGGATATTCTGTAACCTGAACGACACCATGCCTCTGTTACCACCGCAATGGGAACATTCGGATTCAAGAAAAGTTTGGTTATTTGGCTCTGCTGTCCAACGCAGAAAACAAAAACGTCCCTCATCCTTCTTTCTATACATAGAAATATTAACTTCTTTTGCCTCAAATCAGTCAAAGAAAAGAAGTTTTGAAGACCATTTCTTCTCTCTAAAGAAGTTATGTATCATTAAAAGAAGATATTCTATCATCTGATAAGAAGCTTTGTTACTCAAAAGAAGGAAAAACTTCCCATAAAATGCACCCTCAAAAAGAAGTTATTTAATCTAAATTAAGGTTTTGTTTTGAGGGATATGTTCTGGAAATTTGTTACAAATGTTTTGAAAGAAGAAATCAAACTTTTGACCATGTAGTTACCACTACGTCGAAAATAATTGATTTCAAGAACTGTACCATGTTTTCTTATGGTGCACTTGAATAGGTAAGACCCTGTAAATTAATTACTAAAAATAGGTTGAATAGGGGACGCATAATATCTTAAAACACGTGTAAAAGCGTTACAGTAGTTAACCATCTGTATTTTATTTTGAACGTTTTAACATGTGCTCAAACTAGTCCCAAAAATTTACGTACCCTGAAATTTTTGTGTAAATTGGCCTAAAAATAAAGTACTTCCTGGAGTTACTCCTGCGTCTACTGTTGTATCCGGGAGCTCTTGTTCCATTGCGCCCTTGGCAAAAAAAAATATAGGTCTTGTCTTTGGTTGAGAGGGGAACCCTGTAGACTTATGTGTACAGAAAATAATGATAAATCAAACAAAAACTTAAACAAAGCCGTATTAATTCCCGTTGGAGACTGACAGTGGTAATAATTTGGTTAGTGTTAAAAACTTCAAAATTTATAGAATTGAGATGTCAGATATGATCCCTCTTCAAACATCTAAACAAGCATGTTAATATATTCCTTCCGTCTCCAACTGTATGAATGGACTGGACTGACATCTAAGTGGCTCGAAACGGGCCGCTTCTCCGTATTTACGGTGTCTCAGGTCATGGGTATAAAAATGATACCCGCAGTTTCGCCACGAACGTCGAGAAGAAAAATCCAGCTATTTACAACATAGCAATAGCTATGATTTTACTTAGAAAGACAAACGCATTATTAGGTGGGATACCTTGACATATTCCAATTGAATAATAATCTTCATGATTCCAATCCTGTTCCGAGTGGATCTTCCTCTGTCAGTTAAGTAATATTGATTTCCGTTAGAGTCAGCAAACGTACGATTTAAAGTCAAATTTTCGATATTGGAATTTCGCCAAGGTTCTCTGAGCAAGAATTCCCCCGAAATGGGAGTAACCGATAAGTTTTCTCTGTACAGACGGTGAGAAATTGAACAAAGCGAGATGGAAAATTGTAGAATGGTTTAAATTAGAGGAAGTCTCACTGAATAGCATCACACAAGAAACACAAATTAAGAAAAGATTGGGAACAGCGGATGAGAAACTTTAATCAAAACTTAATTAAAGAATTACGAGAGAAGCAAAGGCTTCCTCTTGTCCACTTGCAGGAAATAGATTGCAAAAGGAAGCTCCGAAAGGCTTCTGTTTGTGAAGTTTCATCATATGAAACTCGTATGGCTCTCCTTCTCCATTTATCAATGCTCGCTTTTATCAGTTTTGAGGAATAAATGGTTGGGATTTAGGTTCGCTCTTTCACGTATTCTCTATCAGTTCTTCTCAATGTTAAGCGAGTAAAATAGGTAAAATAAATTCTTTTTATGTCAGTTAATATCACTAAGTTACACATTTTTTAACAAACTGAATTAAAACTTAATAAACATTTTAACTAAATAATTAAATCATTAAATATAATAATGTATTTGAAAAATATCGTATACGATAAACTTACTAAATTCTTAATCAAATACGATATTTTAACGAAAACACAATTTTGTTTACAGTTGGGCATATGACGGAAGATATCATAAACATGGTATGTATTAGAAAATGTTTATCAAAACCAAAACAGCAAAAACCAAACTGCCTTGATCTTCCTCAACTTGTCAAAAGCATTTTATACACTTTCGCATGAAATCTTCTTGAATAAACTTCCTATATACGAATAAGAGGAAATAGCCTCGATTGGTCCAAATCGGATCTGACAAATTGTCATCAATATATCAGATTAAAAGATAATGTACCCGACAAGTCATTGCTAACTAGTGGAGTCCCACAAGGATCTACTCTTGGGTCTTTACTATCTTTAATTCACGTCAACGATTTTCGTCTCTTAAACGAAAAACTAAATTTCAAAAGTCATGTATCAGATACAAAATATCAAGATTTCTGTTCATATTATTTAAACTAATAAAAACTCATTCCTTATCTGTATTATTTCTTCATCCACCCACACTTATTATTTTGCATTACAGTATAGGTTAGCTCAAATAAGTCTATCAAACATCCTTTGGAAGTCATTCATAAAAAATTTTCACGAACCCTGTCAAATAATGATAACAGACAAAGTCACACTTCTCCAGTGTTTAAAGAATTTATAAATATTTTAAAACTAAGTGACTTATACAAGTTCATTGTTTCTGTCAGTATGTTCAAAGTTATCAATAAAAATCAACATACACCACCCATTCAAAGAGCAATCACACGCCCCCATCAAATATGTCATCATTATAACTCTAGACTCCCCAGAGATTTTATACACAAACCAAAGTATATAATGGAAACTGCAGGAAATGCACTTTCTCTTTCAAAGGAGCAGATGTATGGAATGCAATTCCCATTAGCTCTCACTGATGTATAAATTTACTACTGTCATTATTACCAAAGAAATTAAGTTCCCATTTTATAATTAACTACTTAAAATATGCTAATTTCAGTGAAGTGAAAATTTCATCTCTGAGAAAAAAAGTCCGAATTCAGAAAAAAAATATATAAAGAGAGGACAGTAAAGCAATTGCAAGTCTGAGGGGTAATTTTTATGAAAATTTGAACCTTAATTACGAGATCCTACAGCGGGAATGGGAATGGATCGATTTGAGAACCGTCTGCTTTGAGATTCTCACTCACACATTTCTCATGGGAATGGCATCGAGTGGGAATAGACTGCACAACCACCGTCAGAATTCTTGGAGCACCGATATTTATGACTACTGCCCACTCAAGGTCATTCCCATTCACATTCTCGGCAAAGGCGCCAAATGGGAATGGCTACTATTTGTTAAAAGAACTTAATTTAACCTAACCCAACTTAACATTAGCCTAACCTAACCTAAGTTAACCTAACCTGGACTAAAGTGGGAAAGCCGTGAATAAGAATGGAAATGACGTTTAGTGGGAGTAAACCATTTTTATTTGCAAAAAATATATTGAATGGCAACTCAGATAAAATGAACTGTAAAAAAATATTCCAAAATAACTTAATTTCATCGCTAAGACATTCTTTTGTTTTCTTGGGGTTAGATTGGTTAGATTAAGTTAGGTTACGTTAGGTAAGGTCAGATTAGGCTAAATTTTTAGAATATCTAAGTTTTTATGTTTTTAGACCACACCTATATACATTCGATCTATACCCATCTGGTCGACTGGGCATTCCATGAATACTCTAATAAACTAATCTAACCTTATTAAGCGTACCCAAACACATGGTAACCCAACCTAACTCAGCTTAATCTAACCCATAATATATTGTCAATTTAATGTTATATGAAGAGAATGATGTTACTATAGTTCCATATACAGTACCTTCCTGCCCACTGGATCGCGACTTTTGTAACCGATGGTACCAACTTCACAAATGGAAAGGCGTTAATTGGTACCTGATTCCCCTCCTTCTTTTATTTATGGAGATTAGAATGAGTTTTATTAAGGGGTGTTGCAAAACTCGTGTTTTTTTTGGGGGGGGGGGGGGGGGGGTAGGAATCTTTTACTAGTTTTAAACAGATAAATTTTTCTAAAGAAAACTTAAATTTAGTATTGTTTATTTTGTCCAAAAATAGAACTGGAAAAATATCCGGTTTGTTAGTTGCAACGTCGTATTCGTATTTTTTATTATTACGTCATACGATCGTTGGCTCGACAATTTTCATGGTGTCTGAGGAAGTCGTCATATTTCATATCACAAGCGCTGCATTCAGTGTGGCGTCGCATTTGTTTAATGATGTCCTTCTCAACGTCAAACGTCAGCTTCATACTTCTAAAATTGATGTCGATGGTCTGTACAATTCCATTAACCTGAAGTGCATTAGCGAAACTTTGCAAATGTCTGTGAATACTGCTAAGAGGTGGTCTGCCAAAAATCCTAAAATTCCTGAAACAAAACACCAATGACTTTTGCAACACCTTTTATATCGAATGATAATTATATTTTTATTAATTCACTTTGTATAAGTTTAGTTTGTTCAGATTTTTTTGAAAATTATAAACGCCAATTCCAGTGTAACCTAATCTAACTCTGATTTATTAATCTTAACGCTAGTCGAGTCAAGGATATTTTATGCAGGTCAGCTTTAGGCAAGTATGAAAGCTGACTTTATTACGTTTCTCTCTCTCTCTCTCTCTCTCTCTCTCTCTCTCTCCTCTCTCTCGAGCATTGAGAATATATATATATATACACATTGTGTATATATAAAGAAAAATTCTCATTTTATATCGTTTTTACTTGCATGTGTTTGAGCCCATAAAATTAATCGCTGGTACGTGGTAGATATAGAAATTTGGTTATATGAGAGCGGAAATTTTTCCAAATGAAAATTCCGCTCCTAAATTAATATAGGAAAGTTCTTCAATAGTCGCGTAAATATGCAAATGGCAATTTGCATAAGCTTACTTTGAAGTGCGAGCAATTGGAATAGCGAGATTGAAATATTTCATTGTATGTACGTTTCGTTAGTCGTGTAAATCTAAATATAAGCTTTCAATGTCTGGAATGGAAATGTCTTTTACAGTCGCATTTTTAAGGGAAATTGCGTGTGTGTGTGTGTGTGTGTGTGTGTATGTGTAATATACGTAGTAGAAGGCACATATTATAATAATAATAATAATAATAATAAAAAGGGACACAATGTGAATTAATATACTGTATATATATGAGAGAGAGAGAGAGAGAGAGAGAGAGAGAGAGAGAGAGAGAGAGAGAGAGAGAGAGACGCTGAGATCATTTGAAAGACAAATAGTTTGGCCAATAGGCAAGATTCTCGAAACGCCGAAAATTTTTTCCCGAGTTCAAAATATTTTGACGAAAATAAAAAATACGAAAATCAAAATATTCTTTAAACTTTACAAGATTTTACCGAATCTAATCTAATCAGAACTGAGCTAACTTAACCGAGCATAATGTAACCTAACCTAAATTAAATATACCTACCTATTCTGTTGTTTCTAACATCTTATTTTTCTCATTTCAGGTCTGATTCGAACGAAAACTGCTTAAAATTGCAATTTGTTTGAACCGAATTAGCAAAAGTTATTATTTGCTAAAATGATTGCTAAAATATCAACTTCACAAAGATATAAAATTGTAGTTTGGCAAAAGTTGTATGAATTACCGACTTGTTCAAAGACAGTAATCAGTCATTTTTCCAATGCAGAGATGTTCCTTTACACTATACATCTTGACTCTTATAAGACGTTTATAGAGAGAAGATCTGTCAGTGACAGGATTCGAAGTGGTCGACCACGATTATCGGAAGATAATCGCGAGTTGTTGGAACCAGCTTTTCAGTGTACCTTGTCGCTAGATATTACTAATATCTAGCGACAAGGTGGTATGTCGAACTGATTGATATATTATAAAAAACATAAAAATTATGATAAAAATCTGATTAGTAACATAATATTCAATGCAAACCGCAATTAGGATGCTCAGATTTGCATTAACATAAGAATAAAAACGTGCTAATTTCGAGAGTAAGCATTTCCTTGGACTGTTACCTTTATAAATGAAAATTATTCTCAGGGCCGGATTAAGAGTTTTCGGGATCCTAAGCCATTTTAGATTTTTAGTAGTATGGGAGGCAAGAGCTAGCGCTGAAGGCGCGAGTTTCTAGGAGGTCCGGAGACATCGTCTGCTAGAAAATTTGAAGTTTTAGGCTGAGACTACATTTTCTGCCTTTTAAAATAGACTGCAGTAGAGCATCTCTTTTTAGCATGAAAATATCAAATTTATACTAAAAATTGCTCGCTATAACGTACATTAACGTTTTATTAATGCATAATAAGATCTTAGAATTATTCTAACAATATTATTCTAACAATAAATTCAGGCGCCTCGCTTTTTTCCTGGCAAAGTTATTGAGAATAAGAGGGGCATCATCTAAGGTGAGTTTACTCCTATTCATAGCCATTATCGCCAAACCTGACAGACGCTCTTCTCCCATGGTACATCGTAACCAGGTTTTAACCTTCGTAAGTTTGAAAATGATCGCTCAGGAGTAGCAGTCGTTACAGGCTGGACAGCAATAACCTGTAATAATCTATGTATGACAGGAAAACTGTTTCTGTCACATTTATCCAAGGCCAAGATAGCATCTGTTGGTCTACACAAGTTAGGTACTGACTTCCACATCTCCGCCCAAACATCCCATTCTCCTATAGCCTGCTGAAGTGTTGCTGAAGGCAGTATTTCATTCCAAAACGTGTAAGACTTTTTAATGTCATCATACTTCGCTCGAGAATTTTCATCAATAAATTAGGTACCAAAAATCGTATTTTCATAGCTTGCTGAATATGCTCACTGAATCTGTAATTCAAGCTCTGCAGTATATCATCGAGTAATGGAATGAATAGTGTAACCTTATAGAAGGACTCAGGATCTTCTAGTGCTACATTTGATCTATGAGTTTGCTTCATTCTCATCCTGTTGTAATCTAGCAATTTTACTGGGATTAACGGTACTTTGATCATCATGCTCTGTAGAACCACTGTCAGTTTGGACATTTTTTCTTTTGAAAAATTTATAAAGGTCCATTATCTTTAGTCCTGTGACACCCGCAAATAGTAATCTACAAAGTTACAAATAGAAGTAGGAATTATTACTAACCATAACATTAACGTCCATTATAATGAAATAAAAAATCCAAACAAAATCCACACAAAATTTTGTGTGTGCAATTACAATGTGAAAAATTGCAAATCAAATGAAAACTTTGAAACTAAATTTTAAAATGTGTAAAAAACTGAATATGTACCAAATTTTAAAAATAACATACTTAATGTTTCATTTCATTTATTAGTTACATGTTTGAGACCAAGCGGCCTTCACACATGATCACACACACACACACACACACACACACACACACACACACACACATTCAGACACACAAAGTTTTAATCAATACTTAAAATTATCAAAATTTAGAAAGTTCACGAACTAAATATTTAAATGAATGTAAACAAAAATCGATAAACTGCGGTTGCCAGGTGCCATGAAAAATGGTGCATTACTTATGAAACACAAAATCGCTAGAAAGCTAGCTAACATTTTTCGATTGGCGCATGAAATTAAATATGTAAAATATTTAATTGAATATGTAAATTAAATACGTAAAAATAATCAAAATAATAATTTATTAGCTCAAACGGGGGGGGGGGGGGCGATCGCCCCTGTTGCTCTCCCCTTCGCTACGCCTCTGGATATTAGTCTTTCGACATGCGAATTTACGAGTATAAGTTGATGTTAGTAAGCCTGCCATACGGAGGATATATGTTAAGAGGAGCTATCAGAGTTTACCCTTATAAACTGCAAGTCATTCAAGTGCTGCATCTTCTCGCGGAAGTGTGCGAGGCGTTGTTGAACCATTTTTCTAATAACTCTAATGCTGTAAACTGCACTGTAGCGTTACGGCAAATGTTAATTACGACGACTATACACACCCAACGTATCTTCATCAAAGCAAATAAACTGAAAAACTTGAAATTTATTATTTCATTCTGTTATATTTAGTTTCCTAAGAGATTCATCAAGCAATGTCTCGAAGTAATTGCTAATAATGTCAGAAAATTATCTCTAATTTTTCCTAGTTTTGAAATCTTTAAATTAATATTAATAAATTTATGGAAAAGGAGTCAATAAACAAGATGAAATAAACATACACACAGCACGTGCATCCACCGTCCATATATACCGATACAGAAATAAATTCGAGGAAAGAAATAAATTTTATAAATAAATTTTCTTAATTTTTGTAATTTTATTTTTTCCACGAAAAAATGTAAAGAATACTAATTAGTAATTTCTTGGGGTTTCATTTTCTCAACCATACACGCGCAAATAATGAATGAGAGAAGTGAAAAACGTGACTTAAATTAGTAATAATTCCGTGAGGAGAGCCAGAAACTGACACAGCGCTTAGACCACACTAATGCATCCCCATTGCGCTAAACTCCTGGATTATTATTACCAGTACCAACGGGAATCGAACTCCTGATCTCAGTGCCTTCACTTCTCTAAATAACACTGGTATGCATCAATTTTGCTGTCAAGGGTTTTGTAAGTGATTCTTATAGAGTTTTTCCTGCTGATTTCGAATCTGCAATCCGTATTTCTCAATCAGCTCAGGTTATCCGGCTATGGCCTCATAAGTAAAATAGAATTTTTCGTGATTTTGTCAAAGCGGAATTGGAACAGTAACATTTATCATCACATCACTTGTTTCACTTGTATAATATCTTTTTTACTTTCAGGCATATAGATAAAATATTTCATAATGAATAGAGCGTGTAAAAATGATCCCAATAGATTCTGCTACATATGTGGGACGGTTACCATGCCAAATAACAGTCCCAAATCACTAAATTTGTGAAGACAATGTATAGAGCATACTTTGGAATTATGCTAGGGGACCAGGACAAAAATTTCGCCCCTCATATGTGCTGCAAGACGTGCATTGAAAATTTGAGAAGATGGAGCAAAGGCAGAGCGAAATCTTTGCCTTTTGGAATTCCCATGATTTGGAGAGAAGGAAAGGATCACGTGACAGATTGCTATTTCTGCATGACAAACCTCCAAGGTGGGCTTATAAATTTATTTTTCTTAAATATTTTGAAATCCTCGTATGAAACTTGACATAATATTCACCATAATGTAATATTCACCATATATAGCATAATATTCACCATAATGGTAATCATACATTTACATATACATATTGTTATAGAAAATACATATCACATACAATTGTTATACAATTACATTTACATATACAATGATTGTATATTTTCTTTCTTTTTCATTCATATTGTCCCCGAAGGGACAATATGAATGAAAAAGAAAGAAAATATACAGATTCATCGACCTATTTCATATCTTACAGACCGCAGCCTTCACTCACGAGCCGCCACTGTCTGAATGCTTCTTCTATTTCATAGGCAAGTTTTATATCCAAGTTTCTGTGTTTCTATTTTCAGGAGTTAACAAGAAGAATAAACACATTGTTGTATACCCTGACATTCCTTCTGCTATGAGACCTGTACCCCATGGTCCTGGAATTCCAATACCCGACCCACCTCAAACCCTGGACTTCGATGATTCTGATGATGAATCAATGACCAATGCCAATGACCAGTCCCAGTCGTATATACCTCAAAATACCGCTTCAAATGAGCCGAGGCCTCTCAACCAGGCCAAACTTAATGATCTTACTAGGGATTTAGGACTTTCCAAATTAGCTGCCGAGATCTTGGGCTCACGACTTCGAGAGGACAACTTGCTTGCTCCGGGAACAACATCTCCTGGTATAGGAAACGAGAGGAAGAATTCCGCAAGTTTTTTGCAGTGCACGAAAATACCTCTTCCTTAGTGTACTGCTGCAATGTTGAGGGGCTAATCGAATCCTTGGGCCTGCCATATAACGCATCAGAATGGAGGCTATTTATAGACTCGTCTAAACGAAGTTTGAAAGCAGTACTTCTCAACATTGGGAATAGGGTTGCATCAGTCCCTGTAGCACATTCCGTACAACTTACTGAGAGCTACGATAACATGAAAATTTTACTGGATGCTCTCGTATACGACCAACATAACTGGAGGATCTGTGGAGATTTGAAGGTAATACTAATATCATAAGTAAACTATTGCTATTGACTATGTTGTTTTTCCAAAGGTTATTTGAGAGCGTATAAGAACACTTAACTTCCCCACAGAAGTGATACAGTCCAATGCATAGATTTTTTTATCTGATAGAACAAATTCTCTAAATTCTTTAAATATTTTCATTTTTTTTCAGATTGTGGCATTTGTATTGGGAATGCAAGGGGGATACACGAAATACCCATGTTTCCTCTGCAAATGGGATAGCCGAGCGGATGAGAAGCACTATGCACAGCGTGAATGGGCATCCAGAGAGAATTTTGAACCTGGGTCGCATAATGTCGTTTCAGTGCCCCTTGTACCACCAACAAAAATTTTGCTCCCACCACTTCATATTAAGCTGGGCTTGATGAAAAATTTCATCAAATCAATGAATAAGGAGGGTTCAGCATTCCGATATCTCGAGAGTAAATTTCCTCATATATCTGATGCTAAACTAAATGCTGGGGTTTTAGATGGTCCTCAAATTCGAACTTTGATCAAGGATACTCAGTTCGAAAACGCAATGACTCCAACTGAGAAGAATGCCTGGCAGGCATTCAAATCAGTTGTCACTGATTTTCTTGGCAAGCGTAGAAGTCCAGAATACGAGTCCGTTGTCGAAAACTTGATGGAAGCTTTCAAAGCTCACGGGTCGCGCATGTCCATAAAAATGCACTTTTTGTGGTCCCACTTGGACTATTTTCCTGAAAATTGCGGGGATTATAGTGAGGAACAGGGTGAACGATTTCACCAAGATATCAAAATAATGGAAGAGAGGTACCAGGGAAACTGGGATATCAATATGCTGGCGGACTATTGCTGGTGTTTGAAGCGAGACGTGCCCGAAGAAAAACACAGACGGAAAGCCAAAAAAACTTCATTCCTTCCTCAATAAACTTTTTTCCATATTCATTGTATGAATAAAAGTATTTATTCACACAATGTTTTCATTTTTCACGAGTGTTCTTATAATATTACTCGTATCTACAGTGTTTAAGCTAAAAAAATCAATAAATTTGGGGATAAAATTGGACTTATAATAAATGGCCAATAGAGAAAAAACCTGACCTGATTGAGGAAAACCAATGTCATTTTCGAATTCAGCATGGTCGAATTATATAATATGAGTTGAAAAAACCCTCACAGCAGACAAAAAAATTTCATATGCATACCAGTGTAATAGATTAATTATTAGATTAAAAATGTTACTTACTATGCCACCGATGCTGTCAAATTGTGACACAAAATAGTTTCAAAGCATCTTCATTCAATTCCTTCAAAGTCTCTCTCGACCTCCTCCTTTTGCTATTTTGTTCCCTATTCTGCAAAAAGGTAAAGAGGCTGTACTATCCCAAATCCCGAATCTTTCTTTGGATCCCATTTTACGAATAAAGTATGCAGATAAATGCTAAATTTACATATAACAAAAATCATAAAAATCTTTCGTAAGAGCATAGCCATATCTTCAGTTTTTAAGTAAAAAATATTCTAAGGTATTTTTTCCAAGATTATATTACATTTTGTGTATACAGTATTTCACATACTCCTTTGTCGCATAAAATGGTTAGCATATATTTTTATAATAAAGATTTTACTTACACATAATATTCTATCTACGTACGCAAGTGTATAATACACATACACATACTGTAAATGTGTCAACATGATCTCTCTCTCTTCTCTCTCTCTCTCTCTCCTACTCTCTCTCTCTCTCTCTCTCTCTATATATATATATATATATATATATATATATATATAGTTGAGCGAAAAACTAAGTAAACCCATCCATTGTAATCGATTTGTATGGCAGTGGCTGTATAATATGTTTTGTGCCTACACATGACAAACCTTTTTTATATCTGGAAGCATTCAAAAATAGTTCATGTATAATTGCACACAGAAACCTTAGTACGCTCAGTTGTGAGAAGAAGGCCACGCGAAAGTAAGCGAACCATTTATGTATCGTCATAAATTTGTTGAACGAAGGTACTTTGTTTACATATTTCATTCCATATAAGGTAGTACTCCTACTATGAAGGTAGTGACATTATTTTAATGTGATCGATCACATTTGGAATTACTTTCCTTTGCATTTCAGACAACAGTTTGGTGCAGATAACGTAAAGAGCATCGGGTATCATGCCTAGATTGAAGGAGTTCTCGAATGACCTACGGAGGGTCATTGTCAATGCTCATACATCTGGGGAGGGGTACGAGAAGATATCGGCAAAATATGGAATTCATGTGTCAACTGTTCCTCAAATTATTTACAAATGGAGGAACATAAAGACGACGACAACCTTGCACAGGAGTGACCGACCACCGAAGATCTCGTTCATGATGATTAAGAAACTCGTTCGTGAGGTTAGCAGTAATCCAAGAGTGATATCTAAAGATCTTCAAGAATCTTTGGGAAACGCCAACACACGTTTATCGTTCCACAATATGATAGACCATGTAGGTCGTACAACGAAAGCCACTGTTGTCGAAGAAACAAAGTCGATAGACGAAACTTCGTTCGGGCTCAGCTGGACGATACCCTCCTAAACTAGGAAATTTTACTCAAGAAAATGACATCAAGATCGTTAACATATATTATAAAAAACACTGGTCCCAAAACGGACCCTTGCGGAACACCACTAGTTACATTAGTTTACCCTGACTCTTCCCCTTTAATTACTCCCCTTTGTTTTCTACCAATTAACCAATTATATCAACCGAGTTAAGTTTTTCTAAAAATTATATATGCGGAACTTTGTCAAACGCCCTTTAAAAATCGAACTTTGTCAAACGCCCTTTAAAAATCTAAATATATCGTATCTACTGCTCTAATACAATCATAAATACCGATGACGTCATGAAAAAGCTTTAAAAGATTTGTTAAACAATATTTATTTCTACGAAACCCATGCCGACTTCGCTCAATAAGATTATTGCTTTCAAGATGTTCGACTGTACGATCTCGAATAACTGACTCTAAAAGGTTTCCTATAATAGAAGTTATATTAATGGGTCTATAAGTTCCGCTTGTTGCTTATTCCCTTTTGTAAAAATTGAAGTTACATTAGCTAATTTAAAATATAAAGGAACACTTCCCTGCGATAAAAAGTTATTGAACATTTGAACTAAAGGATCTAGTATTTCATTCTTTAGTGCTTTTAAATGTTTAACTCTTTTGAGAGAGAGAGAGAGAGAGAGAGAGAGAGAGAGAGAGAGAGAGAGAGAGAGAGAGAGAGAGAGAGTTACAAGGAGTTACAAGGAAAAGAAGTACCTCAAAAGGCCTTGCGGCCCATACCGAGGAGGTACCAATGGCAACGGGTGCCATGGAGAATTTTATACACCTTAAAATAGTGTGCAAGATTTGGTCTAACCTTTTCTTGAACTGATCCACAGAGGAACTATTCACAACTTCTGAAGGTAACCTGTTCCACGTGTCACAGATCTTATACGTAAAGTAATTCCCACACACACTAGCCCTAAACCGTTTCAAAACCAACTTCCAACCATTGTTGCGAGTTGGGTTATCATTTAAACTAAACATGCTTCTAAAATCGACATCGTTGAACCCGCGTAAGAGAGAGAGAGAGAGAGAGAGAGAGAGAGAGAGAGAGAGAGAGCAGCAAATCGTGAAAAAAAAATGCAGTTTTTATTTGTGACGTTCAGATTAAACAAAATCCTTTCTGAACGTAAACGAGTAGGAGGAAAAGTAAAGAATTTTCAAACTGGACTAACAATATTTTATCAACAAATACTTTAGAGTTAAATTAAGTTATAGATTAGGTTAGGAAAGGTTAAACAAGGTGAGTCTGGGTTATGAGAGTATCGTTAGGATATCCAATTAAACGAAATGGACTTCGCTCCTTTCAGATAATATCAAAATAAGCTAAGTTTACGAGAGTCCAAAGTTACATTAAAACATGATGAATGTAACCCCAAAAAATTCTGTTAATGTTTTAGAATTTTGGGGCAATGTTTCTCACGGTAATGACGGAATTTAGATGTTAATTTTGGTTTTAATCGTTTCTGAAGATAGTTTAATGCTAAAATTAATGTCTGAATTCGGTTATTAATGGTTAAAAATAGCGCAATAAAGTATAGCATAAAAATTAACGGCATTTTGGCGTTACGCTACCTTTATATATGTTTAGAAAATTTAGAAGTTTTCGAACGACGGTTCAGGATCGACCCGCGGTCGACCCTTCTGTAGCATCTCGCCTCATTTGCCAAAAAATATTTCACCTTCAGAAATGCAGATAGAACTCGCGGTAATGGTCTGAAATTAGTGGGTAAACATTTTAATTCTAATGAAACTAAACATTTTCCTTTAATCGTATAGTTAATTTGTGGAATAGATTGCCAGCCAGCGTAGTTCAAAGTAATTCGATCGAATCCTTTAAAAAGAAACTAGATGCTTATTTTGTCTTAAACCCCGCCCCCCCCAGTTGGAAGCATTTGTTAACGCGTAGAAATAGTGTAGAAGTTTCACTTGGATTGCCTCTTCTGTATTTTAAAATTTTCACTTTATCTTTAAATCTTTCCTATCTCTCAACCTCTTTTCTCCGCTTTGCTTTAAAACTCATTCTTGTCTTTAAATTTTCTTACTTCTTTAAACCTTCCTTCTTAAACAGATAGCCTCGTTGGGACCAACCGGTCTGTTGCTGTTTGGTGTCCTTTGTATTCTTTTGTGTATGTATATATATCTACTGTGTGTAGATATAGATAGATAGATAAAGAAGCTCTTATAGTAAATAATTTCTATATTCTTCGTTCTGAAGTTGAGCCGCGAATGTGCGAGATGGAAATTCGAAAATTTCAACACTGCAGTATTCTTGGTTGATCTTTTATTTGCTTTTTGGAACATTCGAAAAACTTTGTTTCCACACAAATATTTCCTTTAAAAACTTTTAATTGGAATCGCATTTCTGTTCTTTATTTTTTATTTATTTTTATTTTACTTTTTAGACATTGTGGCAAAGTGAATTTTATATGTATATATACATACATATATATATTATATATATGAGAACACAAGGGTATTCTGTCTAGAATTAATAATAAAAAGAATAACAACTATATTAATATTAATAATAATAATAAAAACTACTACTACTACTACTTACTACTAATAATAATAATAATAAGGGGGTAATGACAGTAAGGATAATAATAATGTTTATGAAAGTAGCAGTAATAAATACTATAACTGGAATAGTGGTGGAAAAAAACTCGATGATACTCGCAAGAATGAGGACGGAAGGACTAAACTGGATTACGGAGAGGTACATTGAAGAGATGTATTAAAATCGTAAGTACAAAAACAAGAAAAAGGTTAGGTATTAAAAGGTTTTCCGAATTTTATTCTGGGTTTATTTTGTTCTGGGTTAGTCTCCTTTAAATTCTATTCAATTTGAGTTTACAAATACAAGTTTTACGTGTCGAGTTTACAGAAACACATAAAATATGTTATTCTAAACAAAATACAGGCCTCTATACGGACGGTTTGCGATTGAGGATATTCGTGGGTTTTGGTCCAGTTTGTGCAGAGCAATGGTTCCTGACCTTTTTGAGGCGACGGCTCACTGGAGCTGATTCGAATAACTCAAGGAAAAAATGATGTAAATATAGTTATGCCAATGATTTTATAAAATTACTAAAATTATGTTACTTCTAAAGTTGAATTTGATTTTTAAAGGTATGTATGTGCTATGACCAACCTCCATGGCCCACCCAAGGAATTCGCCATGGCCCACCGGTTGGGAACCATTGGTGTAGCGCAAACCTAAGGTAGCACTAATGTGACTGTGATTGATGCAGGTAAATTTGTGCTGCCTTGAGGAGGAAACACAAATTTGTGGTGCATTTTGCTCCTGAAGAATCATGCACCAGGACTGATAATAACTGATGGTGTCCGCAATACAAACTAACGAAAATGGCAGTTCATTCTTCCACTTAAACTATGAATGCATGATGATTATTAAAAGATAAACGTCAAAATGTGTAAAGTCAAGCATCTAATATAATACTTATTGGCAAGGTATTCATTCCACTGTAAGGTATTTTATATCTAGATTCTATACCGCAATGGATAGGAATGTGTAATCGTAGCAGAGTATCTCTATGTATATATTGTACTAGAATTCCCGCTGCACTTTCATAGCAAAAGCACTCCGAAACACAACCACTGGGAGGGGCGAGTGGGTTACTAAAACCTTCCCTGGTTCCTACTAAGTTTGTATACTAAATTTGGTACAGATTACCGTAGCCATTTAGGTGTGTATAAACGAACAGACATCATCATCATCTCCTACATATATATATATATATATATATATATATATGTGTGTGTGTGTGTGTACTATATATATACCTTTACCTTTACCTTCAGTTAGCTTCCACCCGAATTGTTCATTCTGACGAAGGTCAAGCTTTTCACTCCACCTGAGACCTACAGTTTAACGTGGAATCCGAACCACGCCCCACCAGCAGCCCAGCGTCTTAACCACTAGGCCACCCAGGGTATCCATTTATCTACCAACCACTTTTTTGTTTTTCTTACTGTGGGGAAGGATGAACAGCTGGGTTTTGCTGCGCGCCGGCTGCAGTCACCGGGTCTCGAACCCGGGGCCGATGGATTCGTAGTCAGCGACGCTAACCACTACACCACTGAGGCGCATATATATATATATATGCAGAGAACTCACAAAGCAACACGTGATCTTCTTAATAAGCAAAGAACCACAGGGAAAAGAAAAGGAAACACGAAGTCCGAGCGCTTTCGTGATATATTCACACCTTCAGGGACAAGAAAGATGTCCCTGAAGATGTGAATATATCAAGAAAGCGCTCGGACTTCGTGTTTCCTTTTCCTTTTTCCTGTGGTTCTTTGCTTATATATATACATGTATTAGTGATCTACCGATTCCAAAATTTAGCCGATACCGATGCCGATTCCATGAAAAAATGCCGAAGTCGAAGCCGATTCTTTGCATATAATTGTAAAAATTAATTCCATTCATAAAATTTACTGATCTAATGTGAAAACTTTCAATTTTCTTATTTTTAAATTTCAAATTTGTTTAAATGCTTTTCCTTAGCTCACTCCACAATATACAGCATCAGAATTTGTTACTCGTATACCGTAGCTAAAATGATGTTAAAAAGTTTTATTACTGATTAAAATGATAAAATAATTTTATTTTAGTTTCATAAATTGAATACCAATATTTAAAGTAGTTGGTTTTCCTTATGTTGAAGGTATTTTCTTTCTTCAACAATGTCGAAAACAAAATTTTTCATTAAAATTTCAAGTCCTAGGTGGACAATTTGAATAAGAAAAGTGGATATATAATTTGGGTTTATAAAATTATTAAAATACTTAAAATATAGTCAACATAATAAGATGGTTTAATATATAAATTATAAAGTACAACTTAATACAGAATTATTATTAATATAGAGTAAGAAATTACAATAGTTTAATATTTAGAGATTAGCTAGTTAGAGGAAATATAAATTTACGGGCAACTTAACTTATTAAGCTTTGCCTTTTCGTGAATATAAAATATTTTTATATAATTACACTTTAAATGAGTATAAATTACCATAAATAGTGTTTTTTGTATGTGTAATTTTCTATAAATATAGATTTTGTTTTGTAATGAAAATTTTAAAATGTTAAAAAATTGGCGAGAGAATTGGCTAAATTTGACCGATGCCGATGCCCCCAAATTGGCCGATTCTGGGGTTGCCGATGCCGATTAATCGCTACAACACTAAATATATATAGGGTGCCCCATAAAATGTCGCTATTTTTATTTGCCCGTTATTTTATAATGGATGGATATTTCATTGTTGGGGTTTTTATTCCGCATACACCTATACATTTCTAATGGCTGAACCCTCAAGCAGTGATGCCGCGTTTGCAGCTGGAGCAGAAAATCAAGATCATTGAGTGGTTTCATGTGACAAATTCTGTGACGCAGGTGCAGACGAACTCTTGCAGAGAATATGAATGTACTGTAGAGATCCATCCGATAGAAAGAAATATCACGAATTGTTTGAAAATTTTAGACAAAAGGAAATGTAAACAATCAACATGAGGGTAATAGTGGAGTCGACGATCCGCAAGAACTGGGGTTCATTAAATTATAGCGCGTAGTCCCCAGAAGTCAATTCGACGTTTGTCAGCAGAGGTAGGTATTTCACTAACATCTGTGCATCGTATACTTCGTACTGAATTAGACCTTTTTCCCTACAAAATTAATTCACAAGCTTCACTGACCAATGTTCAAACACAAAAACGAATGGAATTCGCAACATGGATGTTAGCAAAAATAGAAGCTCCTGAGTTTTTGAAACACATCCACTTCACTGACGAGTGTTATGTACATCTGCCTAGAGAGATCAATAAGCAAAACTTTTGTTATTGGGGAAGTCATGCTGGCGCTTCAATAGAGCTTCCACGTAGTGTTGCTAAATTTAACATTTGGGTCGCTGTTGGGTGATATAGTACAGTAGGTCTCCACTTCTTTGAGAATGAAACTAGAAAAGCAGTAACGGTAACGCAAAAATCATATCTTCAGATGCTACAAGATTTCTACTTACCACAACTAATTGGTTTGTCCCGTAAAAGAAATAACTGCATTACTCCACATTCACAGTGGTCTCAGTACATCCACGCACTGCTTGCGAAACTCTCAACTTTTGGGAGAAGCATTTTTCTAGACGACTAATCTTCCTTCATGAGTCAGTGGCATGGCTCCTATATTCACCCGACCTCACATCGCCTGACTTTTGTTTTTGTGGAGCTAAACAAAAGATAGGATCTATTCTACCAAGCCCAAGACACTTGAAACTTGAAGACCTAAAAACCAAACGCTGTGAGGTAATCAGCAACATCCCAGCTGAGTTATTTCCAAAAATTACGTCAAACATTTGTGTAAGGTTGAATATTGTGATAGGAAAAGTGGCGATTACACTGAACATTTTGTTTAATTAAGGTCAATAAACTCTTATGTTTTACGTACCCATTGTACCCAGTACGTTTGCTTTTGCGCCTAGCTTCCTTGTTTTTTTAGCTTAGAACATTTAGTAAGGAACAAGGACATTTTATGGGGCCACCTGGTGTATATATATATGAAATATGTCTTTTCATTTCATAAAACTATTTCAAAATTAAAATTTTGGATCACCTGAAGATAAGAGCCCCCAGCCTCAATTACCAAATAATATCTTCGTTAAAACTAACGAAAATATCACGATTTAACCTAACCAATCACCAAGGGCGTACAGTTGACCTAACCGGGCATTCAATTTAATTTAGTATTATATTTGGTACTGTAAAGCAAAAATCAAGAATAAATGGGGGTCCCTGATCTTCAGGTGATCCAAAACATTTTATAAGGAAATAACTACTTCAACGATAATAAACTCTGATTTTAGTTATCCGTTAAATATCATATACGGCCTTTATACGCGATTGAGTGAAGCGTAAGTATTTTCTTCATCAAAGTAAAATACTCGTTAGATATTTTGACTTGGATCAAGACCGTCCATTTCCGTATCAACTTAAGCATCTTCGAACAACATACTCTGAGAATTGTGCAGGAGCGGTTATTCATGGTTCTAACAGAATTGCGCATGTTTTGACATAGCTAAAATTGTGAAAGAAGGGTTTTTGTAAAACATACTTAAACTCCGGAATGGTCTGGTAACTCTCTTGACCTCAACTCTCAATCCGATTAAGACCCTGTTGGAATTTTTGAAGAGGGAAATGTCTGAAAAAAGGCTCGGATCCCAGGGAGATCTTTGTTCTGTTATAAAAAAAATTATGTTAGTCTGAAATGGCGCTAAACTCGTGCCAAAACCCAATCATGCCCAAACCAAACAGGATCAAAGCAGTCATTGATTCGAAGGAGAGATTCACAAATGTTAAAAAAAATAAATAAAAAATAATTTATTACAACATTGTTTGATTCCAAACTAATGGCCACGACTGTGTGTGTGTGTGTGTGTATGTGTGGTGTGTGTGTGTGTGTGGGCTTATACACAGTAAAATAAATGGAATATCTCTTAATGGATTTGGCATGAATCTTCGAAATCCGTTTTACGATTTAGACAATTTATGGAACGAATATTCGCAATTCTATTTTCCACATACTGGAGACAAAGGACAGAACAGGGTGATATATATATATATATATATATATATATAAGCAGTTTAGACAGCTGGGTAGATAATTCACTTGGCTTCAAATTGATATATATATATATAATATATATATATATATATAATATATAACTGTATATATATCTTTTTTAATAATAATACTCGCAAAGAAATGAGAGGTATTAAATTTTTCTAAAATATCTGTAAAAAATTCACCGCCAAACGCAAGTGCGCCTCAGCGTGGCAGAAATTTTTTCTTTACGGGCGATAAATTATGTAGTTACGTAGAAAAGTAGCCTAGAAGCGTTAGCCTATTCTTTTGTGTGATAGTGTCATGCATGTGCGATATATGGTAAGCTGCCTTATCGCGTTGCGTGCGTTGTTACATTTTGTTGCTCATTGTTTTCTAACAGGATATTCACAGTATAGTTTTAAGCGAATGAAACTGCTAATCGAAGTTCTGCATGAAGAGAAAAATTCATCCGTGTGCCAAATTTTTAATGAGTATCTTAACCGCGGCTGCAGAAAAAAGCATTGTACAGTACTTGTTGGTAATGTTAAGGTTTACGGCTATAGCACTGCGAGAAGCTACGATATGGCCGGCCACGCTCTGCTCGCACGGCAAAAAAAATTATGGTTTTCGGTGAGGTGATCTGCAGCTAATAAAATGTATCAAACAACAACATAACACCCGACGAATCTCCAAACTTAAAAGCATTTCACGACAATCCATGCTGTGAATATCCAAACTTGTTCGAGAGAGTAAGAGTGCATAGACTAACGGCAGAAATGAGGAGAGCATGATTGGACAGATGTAAACGACTGTTGAGACGTTTTCGTACCAAGCAGTCTGTCAATAAAATTTGATTTTCTGATGAAAAGCGTTTTGTTGTGCAATATCTCCATAACACTCAGAATAACTGTATCTACGCCAGTGTGCGCAAGAAAGTGGAAATATAGCTTCTGCATGGCTTTTGAGAGAGAGGTCACATTTCAGTAATTCTGATGTTGTTGTTGCCGTTTCCATTGTCAGTAAGACTGACCTCCTATTTCTTTAGAGAGGCGTGAAAATCACTTCAAAATGCCACTCTGAAGATTTCTCGCACCCCATGTTGCTTTGCATTGAACATAAGAGACAGTAATATGTTTGCAAAAAAATGGAGTCCCCATCAAAAAATAAAAAAGTACAAAATTTGTAACGTAACGTAACGTAGCGTAACCTAACCTACGTAATGTGGAGGGGGGGTACCAGTTGAATACAGACGATAGCAACCTATCCTAACATAGCCTAAACTGGAAAACGAATGAATAAAAAATAAAAATAACTTAACTTAACACCTAACCTATTTCTCATGCACCATTCTTTTCCTGATATATATTATATATATATATATATATAATTAAAATTGTGGGGAATGCCACATACACACACAATTATATGTGTGTGTGATGTAATACTATGAACTTAGAAACGCATCTGCATACAATATTTATTAAAAGTCAAGAGATTATTGAAAAATGCATGCCACTGAAAGAATCGAACTTTCTATAACCCAGCACCGATGCACAGACATACTTATGTAACGTGAACTTATTCTCTCGGGGTATAGAAGATAAAATAATTAACTTCTCACCTATTAGATTAATAATTAGATTAATGGAAACTTGGTTTTCTGTATTCGATATATATATATATATATATATATATATATATATATATATATACATACAGGGTGTCCCAGAATTAACTATCTATTTCAATGAAATCGGACAAATTTAATAAAAACTGACATAATTTTGTGTTTATTACTAAATTATGATACAAAAACAAATAGATTTATAAATCATAAGTCAAAACTTTATTGAGAAGTTTCAACATGTGCACCGTCTGTATCTCTGCAAATTTCAAATCTATCCTCAGCGCTGCGAAACACATTTTGAAGCATTTCAGGTGTTATCTCCCGCACTGCCAACTGGATGCGTTCTTTAAGTTCAGCTAAACTATTGATCTTTTGGCGATAAACCTTTGTTTTTATGAAACCCCATGCAAAGAAATCCAGGGGTGTCAAATCCGGAGAACGCGGAGGCCAAGGTCGAGGTCCTCCACGTCCAATCCACCGATTCGGAAGGCGTCTGTTGAGGTATTCTCGAGCAATTAGAGCATAATGACATGGTGCTCCATCTTGTTGAAACACAACATTATCAAGAATGCCATCATCAAGAAGCTGTGGTTCGAGAAACTGCTGAAGCATATCAAGGTAGACGGTACCTGTTACAGTTGCTTCCGCAAAGAAGAATGGGCCATAAATTTTGGATTTGGTCATTCCAAGCCACACGTTAACTTTTGGAGAGTCTCTTTGCCATTCTAAAAATAAAACTATGAAAAACTATGAAAAAATTATGAAAATAAAATTATGAAAAAAATTGAAATTTATACATTTTTAACACATATTAAACATGATAAACATAAATAAAAGTGTTTTTAAAAAATTTGTCCGATTTCATTGAAATAGATAGTTAATTCTGGGACACCCTGTATATACGAGATTTGTTTAAAAAGTATGTTTACAAGGTTAATTACCGGTACATTATGCATAGTACAATAATGTTGTTGGTAGTACAATATTTTGTTAGGCATCTGTGGCAACACTGTAAAGTAGCAACATCCGGGGTCACCGCGAACCAAAAAGTTCAAGATTGCACCATTAGCTAGTAAGGTGATGGCAACGATTTTTGGGGACTATCAAGGCGTTTTGCGGGTTGAATTCATGCAAAAAGGGACAACAATAAATGCCACTTCTTATTGTGAAACTTTACAGCGACTCCGCATGACTATCAGAAGAAAATATCCCGGGTTGCTTACTGCAGGTGTGGTGTTCTTGCATGACAATGCACTCCCTCACACTGCAAATCAAACACGCCAACTTTTGGAATGGTTCCCCTAGGAAGTCATGGATCATCGCCCCGATAGTTCTGACCTTGCACCAAGAGACTTCCACTTGTTTCCAACCCTAAAGGAACACCTCGGAAGTAAACAATTCCAAAACGATCCTGATGCAGAAGCGGCCGTATGAAACTGGTTAAAAACTAAGGACCCTACATTTTACTCGACCGGCATCGGAAAGCTCGTCCCACGCTACGACAAATGTATGAATCTGTTTGGTGATTATGCAGAAAAGTAGTAATGAGTTGTTGTTGAAATTCTTGTAATAATTACTTGCTTTGTAATAAAACAGTTTATTCAAAACACATTGTAAACTTACTTTATGAATAACCCTCGTGTGTGTGTATATATATATATATATATATATATATATATATATATATATATATATATATATATATATATATATATATTAGGGTGGTCCACAAAATGGAAGTATTTTAAATTCTTCCTCCCAGGGTTTCATTAGGTTCCTTTTCCCAAAACACTTCTCTGAGCAAAATTTGGGTTCAATCGGTTAATATTTAGAGGTGGCTCAACTACCCCCAGAAGTCCACATTCATGGCTTCTGGGTCCCCCCCATATATATGGGTATTATCCGCTTGTTGGCGGGGGTATCATGGCTGACCAGGCCACTCATTGTTGCCCAGCTAAGATTGTGGACTTGTTAGAATCAGGAAACCTCTTTCGGTGCTCATCCACCACACTTAAGAGAAACTGGAGTTGATCTTCTCCTTTCGTCAGAGTTCCGCTGAAGGTCTGAATGAGAGCTACTGCCCTTTCAACATGATCATTAACTACTTTGATGTTTCCTATGATTTTTTTAGCTTCTTGGAAGTTTTCATTCTCCTCCCAGGTGCTGGGGTCATCATCAAGAAAACTAATATTGATCGGTAGGGCCTTAAGAAGCTTTAATGAGTTCTTTGTGGCAAGAGTTTCTAATTTCAGTGTTGCTTTGCATTCCTTGAGTCTTCTTCTCTTTGAGAAGTCTAATGACCCCTCCTTTTCCCTCATACACTGGACCATGATTCCCTTGGTGTCTGGTGCAACAGTTTGAGCGAAGAGAGCAAGGGCCACCAGCTCTTCTGATAAATACTATAGGTGGTTTTCAAATTTCTTGAGAGCTGCTTTGGCCACTTTCTGGTCATGATAGTCCTTTAACTTTTGGATAAGATCCAGATCATTCTTCGGAGCTTGTGATGGAATAGGAGCAGTGATCCAGCTTTTTAAGTAGATTAGGACTCCAAAAAGGGTAAGGGTTTTCAGGTCCTCCTTCTCTCGAGGAGTCAGGGTGATTTGATTTCGAAAAAGCCACATTTTGATGGCATAGATAACTTTAGCCATCCACCTTGCATAGTGCGTGCCAGCAGGACGTTTGAATGTGTAACTTTCAATTTTTTCACCAAGAAAGATCAAAAAGTTCCAAAAACTCTATAGTCATCTCGAAAATTTCCAGTGGCCAGATGTTCTTTGGCAAAGGCAATTATTTCATTTCTGAAAGGATCAACTTGCTCCTTCATCTCATCATCATCCTGTGATGTAGAGAAGGTTTTTAAATCAATGTAGTCCCACATAGATTGGAACCTTTTGAACAAAAGTGGCTCAGGGGCAGAAGATGAACCATGGACTGCTTCAAACACTCCTCCATACATGACTTCCATGCAATGATGCCTACAGGCAAAATAGAAGAGTGGTCGACCAAGTTTCTGTTCCAGAAGAACGCATGCTCCCGTTTGTTCCTGTATTTGATGCTGTAGTATCTGATAACATTCCGATTATTGACTTATCTATGTTCCATTCGGAAAGAAGATTATACACTGCAGCTGATTGAGCTTCCCCTGTTCCACTTGGTAGTTTGGGAACACCAAGCAGTTTTGAATCACCTGATTCAACTGGAGAGACAAGGACTGGGAGTCTGTCTACCTTTTCATTCTTGGCAAGTAGATTAGGGATCAACTTCCCATCCCAGTGGACAATCGAAATACTTGGACTAAAGCTAGCATTAATGGCATGGGTTATTTGCCTTCGATGCCCCTCTCGGTGCCTTTTGATTGAAGAACGAGAGATGTTCACCTCTGAAAGATCTTGACCAAGGCTAGATGCAGTTTCAGCTAATACAAAGGTGGCCCTCCTGTCACTGATGCTAGTCCTGTCCAGAGCAGCAGCCAATTCAGGAGATATGATATTCTTTGCTGCCTTTTTATTTGGTGGAGTTGGTCCGCTGGTAGATGGGGGATTAATAAGGTAATCTTCATCTTCTCTTTCTGACTCACATAAAGACTCAGAAGAACTTCCCTGATCTAGCATAACTTCCTGTGAAGCAGCATATTTTTCTTCTTCAGCTTTCCGCTTCCTATTTACCAATTTCATTTGCTTCTCAGCAGCTCTCTTTTCTGCCTTGTCAGTCACCATATCTGCAGAGACCAGTGATCCCACTCGTCCCGCTTTCCTTTGTTGGATCAAGAACTGCCGGTCTTCTTCATTTTTGATTAAGGTAAAGGCATCAGCATGGGCGACATCAAATAGGTTCTCCATTTCTTCCTGAAAGGTTTTCTCTTTTTCTAACTGAGAGTTGCTTTTCCTCCCAGCATTCTTCTTAATCGCTTTCCACTCCAAGTGTAGAGCCTGAATTTTGTGAAGAATGTGGTCTTTCCTTTGAGTAGGGATTCGGGCTCTCTCCCAGAAGAGACGCAATTCTTCAAAAACAGCTTCTGAACTAGGTTTGATCTCCTTCTTTAAGACTTGATGATGGTGGAGGAACATGCGGAGGACCTGGCCACGGGAAGGCAGCTTGGCTCCAGTGATTGTTTCCTCTGACTTTTTCATTAAGTAAAATGTACGTTTATTTGACATTGAAAAACCTGTAAATTTAATAAATCTATCTGAAAGAAAAATAATCATTAGTTAATGTATCTGTAAATAATGTTTCTTTTAATTATTCACTATATTAATAAAGGGCATAATGGTATACAAAAAACAGCTTTGAGCCACCCCTAAAAGTTATTCGATTTGCCTTAAATTTTGCCTGAAATATTTTTTAGCTAAAATGAACCAGATTATAGCCTGGGAGGAAAGAAAATTGAACTTCGATTTTTTACCCCATTCTGTGGACCACCCTAAATTATATATGCTAATAATTTTTTCCATTCTCCGCACCCCCTCGACATAAACGCATTTTGTGGGGGTAGTTTAACCCACTCGGCATTCTTCGTTTTAAAGCTGACATCTAACAGCTGTGTAAATATACTCCATACACAGTATGGAGTTAATACAAAAAATTAATCATGTAATAAATTCGCTCTCTCTCTCTCTCTCACGCCGAACTTATTATTATTATTATCATTATTATTATTATTTTCCCCATTGGGAAACGGTCAATGATGAATATTATTATTATTATTATTCTATCGCTCATGCCTATCCACCCAAGGTCAGCTACTTCCAGCCAGGTCACACCCACACCCACACACACTGAGGACCGTCTCCAGACCCACGGTCACTAAACTTCAGTGATCGTGAGGGAAAGTTAATACATTCACCTTCAGAAATGCAGTTAGAACTTGCGGTAATGGTTTGAAATTAGTGGGTAAACACTTTAATTCTAATGAAACTAAACATTTTTTCTTCAATCGTATGGTTAATTTGTGGAATGGATTGCCAACCAGCGTAGTTCAAAGTAATTCGATCGAATCCTTTAAAAAGAGACTAGATGTTTATCTTGCCTTAAACCCCCAGGTAGAAGCATTTGTTAGCGAGTACAAGAATTGTAGAATTTTCACTTGGATTCCCTCCTCTGTACTTTAAAATTTTCACTTTATTTTCAAATTTCTTTCTTTCCTTTCAATCTCTTTTCTTTGCTTTACTTTGAGACCTTCATTTGTCTTCAAATTTTCTTACTTCTTCTCACCTTCCTTCTTAAACAGAGAGCCTCGTAGGCATAGGCGTATGGGATGGGGGTCTGGGAAGGCTGCAGCCCCCCCGGATTCGCAAGTTTCTAAATATTTTCGGGCAAATGCCTCAAAATTCGGGCAAAGTCCCAAAACAATGGCGGAAAAATTGGAGTTTATTAAAATTAGACTCGGATGTACTAATTAAACCAAACATAAATTATGCGACAATTTTTTTTTGTTTGGCTGCAATGTCGCATAAACGTGTCGCATTTAAATTTATAAAAACAAATTTGTTGCTTTATGTATTTCTTAAAATTTTTTATGTAATTTAATTTTTGAGGTACTCATGCAATCTTTTCAATTTATGTTAACTGATGACAAAAAAATTCAGTGTTTTGTTAGAGTTAATTTTTTCTAGAATATGCATGAAAAATATGTATATTTTATAATGGTTTGTGAATATATGCGCATTATTACAACAAAATCTTTCATTTTCTTGTCATGTTAAGTTCACTATGTCGGCATCGGAAAATTCAGGCACCTTGGAAATTTTTCGGGCAAAGTGAGAGTTGTTCCCCCGAAAAAATGAAGCCCGTACGCCTATGCTGGTAGGGACCAGCCGGGTTTGTTGCTGTGTGGTGTCCTTTGTATTCCTTTGTATTCTTCGTGCGCACAAAAAAAAAATATTATGCGCTAAATAAATCTTTTACTAATTCAATTATTTTCATCTTGAGCAACACCTGGAACCCGGAAACGCCCCACTCGTCAGCCGCCGACAGTTGATCCTGGTTGATCTTTATTTTGCTATACAAAATATAAGCTGAACGTTAATGTATCTGTAGAGAAAAAAATTTGGAGCAAGTGTAGTTTACATCCCCTTGTGGTGCCTAGTGTAGTTTGCGTTCCCCTACATTATCCGAGTGTAGTTTGCGTTCCCCAACTTTGTCCGCGTATACCTACTCAGATAAAACGTTAAAACTAACGAAAATATTACGACTTAACCTAACCAATCGTCACTTTATATTTATATATATATATATATACACACAGTATATATAAATTGACGATTGGTTAGGTTAAGTCGTAATATTTTCGTTAGTTTTAACGTTTTATTTGATGGATTCATTTAAAAAATGTGTCCTAAAGATCCTAGTGTACTTTACGTTCCCCAACTTTGACCTGTGTAGTTTGTGTCCCCCTTTGCGTCAAGGGAACGTACACTACACTTGCTCCAAAAATTTATTTTAGTAACAATGAAAACATTATGATATTTCATTTATTATATAAGAATGTTAAATCTGAGGGAATAACTACAACGATACTTAACATTAGGTCGTATACAGTTTGCTTTGAATTGTTATGATAACATTGTTTGAAGATTCTGATCAATGTGAATCAAAGACCGTTATTCAATGCACATACACTTTTAATGAAATGAAAATCAAATTCTAATAACTATATTCATGCAGAATATACCTCGAGAAAACTACATAGCATAAAAATTGATAAATTGTCTTTTACTTTCATTGTCCAGGGTGCAAAATAAAAGATAATTGGATCTTTTTCGTTTGGGGGCTAGCAGCGAATTTCAATAAAAATCGGCATAATAATGTAGTTTTGGTCACTGATTTCAAAAATAACTTTCTTTTTTTTTGAGAAATGAAAAACAAACATGTTAGAGCACTTTGAATAATTAATGTGTTTTTAACGAAAATATCATGACTTAACCTAACCAATCGTCAAGGGAGTACAGTTGACCTAACCTGGCATTCAATTGACCTAACCGGGCATTCAATTGACCTAACTGGGCATTAATTCTTGATTTTTTCTGCTACTTTCAAAAATGTATTCTTCGTAAAGTTACACTTTTTACCGTTCAACCGACGCTTATGGCAACGAAAGAACTGGGTATTTTTATCAAAGGAACACACTTTCCCACACTTAGAGCACTTTTTCATAAACAGTAGCAGTTTGTGACTGGATAAATTTAACACAATCCTCTGTAACTAGTTCAAGCTAGTTAAAACACATATTAATTATTTAAAGTGCTCTAACATGTTTGTTTTTGATTTCTTCAAAAAAAGAAAGTTATTTTTGAAATCAGTGACCAAAACTACATTAGTATACCGATTTTCATTAAAATTCACTGCTAGCCCCCAAACGCAAAAGACCCAGATAATTAATAATTTTTATGCTATTAGTTTATATCAAAGTATATTCTGTATAAATATGGTTATTTGAATTTGATTTTCATTTCATTAAATTTCATTGAATACAAAGTTTTAGTTTCCTTATGCATCAGAGGTGCAAAATATAAAATAGCTAAGATCTTTGCATAGCAGTGTAGATTATACTCATATGTTTACCTTCAAGATGTCCCAGTAATGGCACTGTACTGTAAAATTTTGAGGTCAAAGGAGACAAATAGCTTTGTTAGTAGCATCAGAATGAGTTTTGAAATATTCACATACATTTGGTGGCATGACTTATTGAAGTCAGAACTTAGTTATAACAATTAAAAATTATTTTATAATATACAGTCGTAGTATTAATAGTTAGAAATATATTTACATTATTTAGAATGAGAATAAAATATTGAAATTAGTATTAGGTAGCTAGACCAACTAATGGCAACTATGTTTTAAACTACACCTACAATAAATAGTTTAGATAAAATTTAGTAAATTATGACTAACCGTAGTTAAGTATAATGGTTTTACTTCTGGTCTGCACAGTTTATTAAACCATTAACTACGGGCCTACAGCTTTGCAGTGCGAACAACCTGCAAAGAAATCCTGAGGATTTTCTCTCAAGAACACAGCTCAAAGTTCAGACAAATAGTCACAAACTCTTCAAACTGGATTATGTACAAACTCCTGTCAGATCCTTTTGCTTCAAGATTTTAAAACATAAGAATCACACCTCCTACCAAGAAATTTGCCTATGGTACATAATTAGGTTGCCAGATCAGATGGTTTCCAAATCCGGAGATTTTACCTACGAAGCTCATCATTATTTGTTTATGTAACTAAACCGATACATAAACTTCCTCATTTTTAAGAATAATAATTACCTTGCCAAAAATCTGTAAGAAAAGAGGCAAATTCTATTTTTAATGATATTTTTACAAAGCTCAATTTTCGGAGACTCCGGCCCAAAACCGGAGACCTGGCAACCTTAGGTACATTGTTAGCCTGACCACATTATTAATTAAATTTCAAGCTCTGTTTTATATGGAAACATAAGATAACCTGAACTAAGTCATGCATAAGAAGCTTTTCATCGCCAAATCCTGAAATAACTGAAGCATTATTTGCCCGTAACAACCAAAACCTCGCCAGTGATTTTTTCCATGTTAGACAATCCTTGATTGAGTTAAATTATCATAACCCCTATTATATCACAGAACTCTCAAGCGTACTAAAAGACAGTCTCAAAGACAACTCTGGTGCATTCTTACATCTTTTTATCCATTATTTTTGACAAATTTTGGTGTGAATATAGTAAATATTGAAGGATTCATTAAATGTTGAGTATAGAAAATACTCCTGCTTTGGCTTTGGCTTTTTATATATTGGTTTGAAATACTGCTTATTTTTGTCTTTTTTATATAGTTATTCAAAATAGTTTGATATTTTATTTTTATAGGATTTTTTCCTTTATAGCATCCCCATTGTTTTCTTTTCCTTTATAGCACCCCCATTGTTTTACCGGTTAGGTTAATTGAATTCCCGGTTAGGTCAACTGTGCGTCCTTAACGATTGGTTAAGTCGTGATATTTTGGTTAATTTTAATGAAAATATCACGACTTAACCTAACCAACTGCAACTAAAAAGAAGAAATTTGGGGAGGGGGCTATAAAGGAAAAGATCCTTTGGATCACCTGAAGATTAGGGCCCCAGCCTTCTTTAGTTAGCTTTATAAGGCTAACTGGAGAAGGCTGGGGGCCCTGATCTTCAGGTGATCCGATCCTTTTTATATATTTGTTTATAATATTGTAGCTATGGTTCTCAAAATTCGCTGTTTAATAAATTGGGTAAAAGGAGCAAGTTTTTCCCAGTCAATCCTGTTCTTGCAAATATCTTGCATTACTAATGTGGAATTCGATTATCTGGTGCTTAAATAAAAACAAGATCATCTAACTGGATTAATGAAGTCATTGGTAATCCTTTCTTTAGTTTTTGATCCCAATCTACATGCAGTGTGACTCCCCCAGCTGGGTTCAGTCAATCACATGTTCATTAAATCTGCACCTGTAGGTCAAATTGAATCCTCAGGTTGTTGGACACATTAGTTTATTGGCCTTAAGTGTAGGACAACCATCCTGTAACCACATCACTACTAGTAAAGAATATACTGGAAAGAATTATGAATATTACTCAAGAACATTTGGATAATTTTAATCTTATTTAAAGTTACCCAACATGGAATTGGATCAGGAAGGTCTTGTTTGTCTAATCTTCTAGGCTTTTTAGAGTTTTTAACTGAGCAACCAGGTAATGGATATGATGTAGATGTTATTTAGTTGGTTTTTAGTAAAATAATTGAAAAGGTTCTACATAGGAAACTTCTATATAAATTAAAAACTAATGGATAACAGTATCAGTTATGAATAGAGCCCGGATGTTCAGGCAAAATGCCATAAATGCCTTTTTGCCTATATTTGCATTTATTGGAAAAAGTGCCTTTTTGGTCATAAAGTGCCTAATTTGCCTTTTTTCTATTATTTTCTTGTATTATTCATTAGAATCCCAAACTAGGCCTCTCAGTTTCTGTTATATACTACATTTCAGTTATATTTATATATATATACAGGGTGTTTGAAAACTTTCTGTACAAATTGTAATGGGGGATAGGCAACACCAAGACAAACCCTTTTCGTCTATAAGTGTATGTCTGCTGACGTCACCATTCGGCGCGAGAGGGCGCCGCTGCAATTGGCTAAAAGGTGAAGTGGGCTAGACTCGCGCTTGCCGCGGGCATTCTTAAATCGGATGTAGTACGCGTAACATGTTTATTTAAAGAAGGCATGTTTATTTAAAGAAGGTGCTGAAAGTTGCGACCGGTAGCATCAATGCATGCCCGACAGCGTCGAAGCATTGACCGACGTACACGTCGAAAGATTCCCGGCATTTCGGGAACAGTTCCAGCGGCGACAGCGATTCTTGCTACGAGGTCTTCTTCTGAGTAAATGGGAGTCTCGTACACGAGGTTCTTCATGTGTCCCCACAGGAAGAAATCGAGGCATGTTAAATCGGGCGATCTCGGTGGCCAGGCTACGGCCCATCCCGGCCTATCCATCGGTCCCCAAAAGTGGCGTTCAGATAATCCCGCACATCGTTGCTGGAGTGTGCTGGGGCCCCGTCGTGTTGAAACCACATTCGTCTACGAATAGCCACGGGAACATCTTCCAGCAGTTCCGGCAACGTTTCTTCAAGAAATATCCGATAAACCCGCCCGTCGAGTCGGGCAGGCAGCAGGTACAGCCCAATCAACTTGCCATGGACGATACCCGCCCAAACATTGACGGCGAACCGTTCTTGATGAGCATGCACCCGTGTAGCATGTGGATTTGCGTGCGCCCACACGTGAGAATTGTGCATGTTAAACACATCCTCGCGTGTGAAACAGGCCTCATCTGAGAACAGCACATAAGCCGGAAAATTAGGCTGCACCGCTGTCTGCTGCAGAAACCAGCGTGCGAATTCCACAGGAAGAGGGTAATCCCGAGATTGTAATGCTTGGACTCTCTGACGATGAAACGGATGTAACTGCTGCTCGTGCAACACTCTCCAGACCAGGTCGTGGTTCACACCGAGGATACGTGCAACACCTCGCGTGCTTGCGTTTGGATTGTCCTCAAATCGCCGTAGGATTTCTTCTTCCATGTCTGGAGTGCGCACGTTTCTCTCCCGACCAGTGTCATGCATGTTTGCATGGAATGTTCCAGTTTCTCGCAGTCGCCGATGAAAATGCGCAAACGTTTGGTGGTTTGGCACACGTCTGTTTGGGAAGCGCTGTCGGTACAACCTCACAGCAGCTCTTCCGTTTCCATTGGCAGCCCCATACACCATATGCATGTCAGCCATCTCAGCAGTCGTGAAGCGCTCCATGTTACGCGTACTACGTCCGATTTAAGAATGCCCGCGGCAAGCGCGAGTCTAGCCCACTTCACCTTTTAGCCAATTGCAGCGGCGCCCTCTCGCGCCGAATGGTGACGTCAGCGGACATACACTTATAGACGAAAAGGGTTTGTCTTGGTGTTGCCTATCCCCCATTACAATTTGTACAGAAAGTTTTCAAACACCCTGTGTATATATATATATATATATATATATATATATATATATATATATATATATACTGCAAACCCACAAGGAAAAAGAAAAAACGATCCCAAGGCCTTTCGTGTATACAGAGCTACACCTCGTCAGGGAGGTGTAGCTCTGAATACACGAAAGGCCTTGGAATCGTTTTTTCTTTTTCCTTGTGGGTTTGCAGCATTCATTCATTTCACATGTTTAATTGTGAAATTCATCCCATATACACACACACACACAACACACACACACACACATATATATATATATATAATATATATATATATATATATATACACAGGGCGTCCCAAAAAAATGTATACACACTTTAAATAATTATAAAGGCAGTGTTTATTAAAATACATTTCATTTTCAAAATGTAATAGAATCTACAGACATTATTTAATTGTTTTGTCAACGCCTGTTTTCAAACTGACGTCCGTTCTGGTCCAGGCACTGCTGATAACGCGAAGCAATGGAATCGCAAACATCACGAACATTTCGTTTGGTATTTGTGTGCATTCTCGTTCAATGGCTGCTCTCAATTCAGCGACTGTTGCAGGTTTTATAGCGTAGACTTTGTCTTTTAAGTATCCCCATAAAAAAAGTCTAGTGGTGTGAGGTCTGGTGAACACGGAGGGTATTCTACGAAACCCCTTCGTCCAATCCACATCCACATCGTGCCAAGTACCACTCGCAATACTCCACTCTTCGGTCCGGATCATCATCTTCATTAATAGCATGGACTAATCTTGGAATGTAACTTTTCCATTGACAGCGCTTCAAAATGCGTTGGACAGACGATTCTGAAATTCCTACCTCACGACTCGCTTGCCGCACAGATTTCTTGGACTTTGGTGATACGTTTCCAGTACTCTTTCTTGCTTTGGGGCTTGTCGATGTCCGTGGTCTTCCGGAACGCTTCTTGTGGACATTCTGAACAGTTCCATCGGCTTCAAACTTATCTCTAATTCGAGTGATGGTAAGTCGCGTTGGTGGATCTGTTTGAAACTCCCTCCTAAACTGTCTTTGCACTTCAACTGCGTTTTCACACTTCCAGTAGCATTTTAGAATGAATTTCCTTTGTTCAAAGCTTAGTCTGACTGCCATTATTAATTCTAATGGGTTTAACTTGGAAAGAAAGAAACATCAATTGAGCTATCAGCTGTTAAAGTGTGTATACATTTTTTTGGGACGCTCTGTATATATATATATTATATATATACACTGGGTGATTACAAATGATCATCTCGATTTTAAACATTTATTATGAAACAACTAACAAAGCTACAGCGAAAAGCAAGTTTCGCCCAAAAGTGTTGCAAATCCATGGATCACTCCAGGAATTATCACCTCAACAAAGAACAGAGATAAATTATTCAAATTGCAATTGCAGAGCAAAATTCCTGAAATACAATATACTCACTACGGAAACAAATTAACTAAAATAATCAAAATTGCAAAATATAACTATTATAACAATCAATTTTCCAAACATAAAGGAGACATGAAAAACACTTGGACAACCATAAACAATCTTCTCGGAAAACAAATTAAGAAAAATTCAATGGAGAAATTAAATGTTGACAATAAAGAAATTACTGATGATACTGCTATTGCAGACTCTTTAAATGCACATTTTACTTCAATAGCGGATAAGCTTCGCTCACAATTAATAAATAATGATCACTCACCTCTAGAATATATGCCACCCAGCCCACTAAATTCATTTTCTTTTGTTCCTGCTACCTCTACCGAGGTCCAGAATATTATTGGTAAATTTAAAAAATACAAAAATAACATTCATAACATTCCTGTCCTATATTGAAGCTTGTTAAAGATACGATATCTGTAACTTTGGCTAAAATTATCAATCAAAGTATTTCCAAAGGAATATTCCCATCAATGCTAAAAACTGGTTGTATAACACCCCTTTTTAAAGGGGGTGATCCTACACTAGCAACAAATTACAGGCCGGTGTGTTCATTATCTGTGTTCAGCAAAGTTTTTGAAAAAATTGTAAAAAGTAGAATGCAGCGATATTTAGAATCCTACAATTTATTATCTCCAAATCAACATGGCTTCCGTAATAATAAAACAACGGAAATGGCTATTTTAAATCTTATGGAAAATGTAAATATAGCTAAGGAGAACAAAGAAATAATGATATCAATATTTATGGATTTGAGTAAGGCGTTTGATGTAATAGACCATAATATTCTACTTAATAAATTATATTGTTACGGCTTTAGAGGAGCAATCAGTGATTGGTTTAAAAGTTATTTGTCCAATAGATATCATTTTGTATCAGTAAATAAGGTTTGCTCAACTAAAGCGCTTGTCAAACATGGTGTGCCACAGGGCTCAGTTCTGATATACTGAACTTCATAATGTTTGCAGATGATACAAGGGTCTCTTTTTCTTGCAAAGATGTTAATACAGCTAAGAATATATTTCATTCAGAATTCATCAGTGTAATGAAATGGTTGACCACCAATAAACTCTTCCTAAATACCAGTAAAACAAATTTCATGATTTTTACTAATAAAAGAAATGTATATCTTGATGAACTTAATGTTAATAAAATCGCCATAAAGGAGTGTACTGTCACAAAATTTCTTGGTGTAATGCTAGATAAGAATTTGCAATGGAGTGATCATGTAAATTATATCGCGAAAAAGATTTTAAGGAGCGTTGCTATAATGTTTAAACTTAGAAATGTAGTCCCTAAACAAGTTTTATTGACTCTTTATCATACTCTTATTCTTCCTTATATAACATACTGCACCCTTGTTTAGGGAAACTCCACTAACAACGCATTAAATGGTATCTTTGTCATCCAAAAACGAGTTATTATCTGATGCTCATTTCCTTGATCACTCTAGTGCATTATTTAAAGAGCTAAACCTACTAAAGCTCAACGATATAACCAAACTGGCACATTTTATTTTTATTTACGAGTGTAAGAACAAAATCACTGATTTGCAATGGGTAAATAGATATTTTGTAACTCATCAAGAAATCCACTCGTATCAGACCAGAAATAGATCAAAGCTCGTTATACGCTTATACCTCAATTTAGATTGTCTTCATCTCAAAAACTACCCATTTTCATTGGATTGAAACTATGGAATGACTTGCATGCCGATATAAAAAATATTGTGAATGTAAATTTGTTTAAAACCAAGTTGAAATCCCGATTAATAATGGGATACTAACAAAAATCTAGGATTAATGTCTACTAATATTGTTTAATATTGTCCAGTAATATTGTTTAATATTGTAATACATGTTTTAACTATTGATAATACTTATTTACTTATTTATTTATTTATTATTATTAATTTATAACAACTAGCTGCTTATTTTTAATAAGAGCCCAGTAAAGCCTAAAGCTTAAGGGCCAAATTAAATAAAATAAATAGTCGAGCTTCACAATTATTCATGTCATTGTAAATTGAAAAAAATGTATTTATTTTATTATTATTAATAAAGGTTATTCTATCTATTCTATCTATCTATCTAGGAATTTAATCTACAATTTGTAGTTATTTAACTGAATACAGTCGTATTGTAATACGCAAGACCATTAAAATGAATGAACGCATACATACTACAATTTTGAATGAATTATCTTTAGAGCAAAAAAAAAAAAAGACATACAAATAAAGAACTAAAAAATTTATATTTACAAGCTATTGAAGTTCAATATGAGCTCCTTTTGGGACTCCTTTTGAGGTTACAACAAACCTGAATGAACAATTGCCTGATCGTTGGATATCAAAATGAAGTTTTTGTTCCACCAATGGCAACAATGAAATATATGAAGGAAAAGGATACGTGAGTCAGTTAGAAAAGTTCAGTATGATATGCTACAAAATGCATGGAGGGAAACAGAATAGCGCTTTGATGTCTGCAGAGCCACAAAATCAGCGGCAGAACGTTCACAAATTCAAAAAGATATTAAGTTACAGGAGTAGGCATAAATTTGACAAGTGAACTTTAATATAGATAAATGTAAAACGTTTGAGTATCGGTAGAAAAAATGTTAAACAAAAGTATTTTATGCGCGACAAGATACTAACGAGTAATTATGGAAAAGAAAAATTTAGTTATTTTGCAGACACTCTTAAACCGAGCAATATATCGGAGAGGTTAGAAAATCAAATAGAATTTTAGGATTTTATTGGTAGATCACTTGAATTTAAGTCCGAGAAAACAGTGCTAACATTATATAATTCGTTAGTTCGCCCTTACCTAGAATACTGTGTTCATTTCTGGTGCCCATATTTACATCGGGACATTGACAGAATGGAGAGAGTGCAGCGACAGGCTATTAAGATGATTCCCAAGCATAGAAATACATCATACGCTGTCGTTTAGAAACACTAAACTTATTCTTACTCGCAAAAAAGTAAATTCGAGAAGATTTAATGCAGGTTTTCAAAATGATTTAAGATTTTGATAACGTCGATGCCGAAAAATATTTCATCTTCAGAAATGCAGCTAGAACGCGTAGTAAAGGTCTCAAATTAATAAATTCTAATGACGCTAAGCATTTTTTCTTCAATCGCATAGTTAATTTGTGGAATGGATTGCCGACTAACGTAGTTAAAAGTATTTCGGTCCAGTCCTTTGAAAAGCGCGTAAAAGTAGTATAGAATTTTCACTCGGATTCGCTCCTCTTTGCTTTAAAAATGTCACTTACCTTTAAATTTTCTTCCTTTCTTTTAACTTCTTAAACAGACAGCCTCGTAGGGATCAGCTGGCCTGTTGCTGTTTGGTGGGTGTCTTTTGCATGTACACACACACACACAGACACATATATATATACCGTATATATATATATATATATATATATATATATATATATATATATATATATATATATATAGAGAGAGAGAGAGAGAGAGAGAGAGAGAGAGAGAGAGAGAGAGGGATACTGTAGGGAGAGTCTTCATTTTATTTCCCATATAATTTTTATGTACAGTAATTTATACATATTTTTTTTAACCCTTTGAAAAGTACAAAAGGCAGGATTTTATTTTCCATTGTAAACACATTTTCGATAAGTGCACCATCCACTTTGAGAACTTTTGCCATAAAAACTCGCTGCTCTATTGTATCGACCCCACCCTCTATTGTATCGACCCTCCCCCTCTATTGTATCGACCCCTCCCCCAAGTTTTTGAAAACTTGTTTATTCTATTGTATAGTCGTGCAAAAACTGAAGATATACCTCATGCCGAAAATATCTTTTTCTTTATATATATAACTAACTCTCTACTTTACCAGGCCAACTCGAGAGGAGGGGCGACAAGCTTGACCTTTGTGAAGTGAGGAATCATTGCACGAAATATTTGAAAGGTTGAAAGGTGTGTATATATATATATATATATATATATATTATATATACTTGGGGTCAACAGTGGATGCAGAGGGGGGAGCAGAGAGAGAGATAAACTGTAGAATACAGTCGGGGTGGAAGAACTGGAGAGACGTATCAGGGGTGCTCTGTGATAAGAGGGTCCCAGTGAAACTGAAGGGAAAGGTATTCAAAACAGTGGTGAGGCCGGCAATGTTGTAGGGAATGGAGACTGTGCCAATGAAGAAGAGCAATGAAAGAAAAATCGATGTGGCTGAAATGAAGATGTTGAGATGGATGTGTGGAGTGACGAGGAGGGATAGGGTCAGAAATGAGCATATAAGAGGAAGAGTGAAGGTGGCGGAAGCATCTAAGAAGGTGCAGGAGGCCAGGCTGAGGTGGTATGGACACGTCAGGAGAAGAAAGGAGGAGTATGTGGGGCGCAGAGTGCTGGAGATGGAGTTGCCGGGACGGAGAAGAAGAGGAAGACCGAAGACGAGATGGAGGGACTGTGTGGTGGCGGACATCAGGGAGAAGGACTTGGAGGAGGACGTGGTATACGACAGAGGAGAGTGGAGAAGACGAACCAAAAACAGCGACCCCATGTAAAGATGGGATAATAAGCTGCGGAAGAGAAAAGAAGAATATATATATATATATATATATATATATATATATATATATATATATTCATGCGGGTTGCTTCTAAAAAGCTTCAATTTAATATTTAGGAGAAATCCAATGACAAGGAGGAATGTAAATGCCATGAAAAGTCTTCTTTAATGCGCAGCGTTTCGAGCAATATGCTCATCTTCAGGCTAAATAATAACAATATGAAATTAAAATCAATAAACAAATAAAACAAGACAAAATAATTTCTATGAAACCTATTCTTAAAAACAAAATTTAAAAAGACTAAAAGAAGAAGGTTAAATTCAAAGTTATAAAAATTTACATATAAAATTACAAGAAATTTAAAAATTGAAATTGATACAATGGAATAACACTACTAACCCTTTATTGCTGGTTCCGAGGCACAAGTAATTTTAAAACAAAACAAAGGGAACATACTATGGGTTGGGTGGTTGGAGAGTTATAAGTTGGGAAGGGGGAATTATAAAAAATTTAAAGGGACAGCTGAGGAATCAACATTTAGAGAAGGGGTCATGGCATTTACATTCCTCCTTGTCATTGGATTTCTCCTATAATATATATATATATATAATATATATATATATATAAGTGGACTCTTTCTGTTATTGTACAGGGAGGCACAATGTCTTGTCACCCCAGTACAATACTAACTGATTTTCCTTTTTCTTTCAGACCCATTTATCACTAGATGACCTCCCAGTTCTTGGTTTATCTTTTACAGTTCCTGTTGCGAACAGTTTTTCCCCTCTCAACAGAGTCCCTTTTGGAGGAGCTGCACGATTGAATTGGTCCTGGAAATCTGCACGAATATTCTCAGTGGTTTTGCCATTACGTGGTCGCTCATGAACCCAAGTACTAGCCAATATGCGTTGTTCAATCGTATAGTTGCTGCTATCACGCATTTCAAATGGATCTGAAAGAAAAACGAAAATCAGTTAGTATTTTACTAGAGTAACAAGACATTGTGGACACCCTGTACAATTAGTATTTGAATTCAGTGATTTCGTTTATCCATCAAAATCCTTATAAAAGGTATTAAGAACCTAACATTAAAATGAGTTTTAATCGGAATGAAAATTATTTCGCGCATTGAACTGATAATTGAGCTTTTATGTCGAGTTATTTTTTTTTATTTTAATTATTTCTGACTCGAACGGAATTATTAAGCTTTCATTCCATCACGTTTCCGTCATGAAAAATTCATTAAAAATGCCTTTGAAGTCTCGCCGTTTTAAACATTCGCCAAATTCCCGCAAATGTTTTTTATTTTTTATTTTTTAATCTCTTTCGTTTGAATTTTGAGTCTTCTCAAATAATGTTTTTTAAGCTTTGACTATTTTTATTTATTTATTTTTTTTAAATTTCTCTTTGCGGAATATTTTGGTTATATTTGCTTCTTTTCTCTCGTTAATTAGGGCTATAATTCATTCTTGTTTATTTCATTCGATGCTGTGAGAAAATTATGGGTGAGGGAAGATAAGGCAAACTGTATGTAAGAATAGTTTCAGTTGAAAGTAGAAAAAAACTGGCAGAACGCAATTCACTTCTGCGAATCCAAGGTCAAGGAACAAATTACGAATAATATTTGTTTATTTTCATATATATATATATATATATATATATATATATATATATATATATATATATATATATATATATATATATTATATATATATATACAGGGTGTCCCATAAGTCCGGCATCATAGGAGAAATTCATATTTTTCTATTTCTACAAACCATAATTCATATTTTTCTTATGCTCGGGATGCCAATTTCCCGTCACCATTCTGTTCAGTGACGATGCTGTTTTTTATGGAAATGGTGAGGTAAATCGACAGAACACCTGCTACTGGTCTCAAAACAACCCTCACTGGTATACCTCTTCAAAGGAACAAGGTGCATCTCGGGTGATGGTATGGTGTGGCATTTGGAAGGATCGCATCATAGGCCCCTCTTTTTCGATGAACATGTCACTGGAGGCACCTACCTACGTATGTTCAAGGAAGAAGCATTTCCCAGTGTCTTGAACGAAGAAGAAAATTTCCCAACATGGTTCCAGCAAGACGGCGCTCCTGCACATTACAGCACCCAAGTAAGGGAATACCTGTATCAACAATTCCCTGGTCATTGGATAGGACGTCGAGGCCTGTGGAATGGCCAGCTAGAAGCCTGGATCTCACACCACTAGATTTTTATCTCTATCTCTGGGGCCACTTGAAAGCGCTGGTATACGCAGAGAAAATTAGGAGTGTTGAACATTTGCGGCAGCGCATTATTGGGGCATGTAACACCATTACTCCTGACATCATTCACCGTGTGCTTGCTGACTGGGTATCACGTCTGAATTTGTGTATTGAAAACAATGGTGGACATATTGAGCACGTTCTGTAAGTAAAAGCTTTTGTTTTGCTTTGTTTTATTATTTTATTATTTTTCCTATGATGCCGGACTTATGGGACACCATATATATATATATATACTGATGAGACGTATTTTTTAGGCTCGTTTTAATTTTTTTTTTTTTTTGCAAAAAAAATCGACCCCCATTTTGGTTTTTTTTTGCTTTTTTCAAAATGTTTCTCAAAATTAATTTAATTTAAAGTACCGGGTGTTTCAAAAGTCCCTCACTAATTTGATTTTCAATTTTCTTTGCAGCTAATCGACCAACGACGTTCATCTTGTGGTAAACTCTTACTCAGTAGTTGAGAATTTTTTTGTCTACATTTGAAGTTTTGCTCCGTTTTCTTCTGCTACCATGCTGACTCTAGAGCAGAGGTGTAAAATCGCTGCATGGCAGGAGGTTTTTCAATCTGTGGTCGAAGTGCAGCGACGATTCGGGCAGTCTACGGACAGCATTATGCACCGGATAGGAACACCATCGTCGCCACCCACCGGAAGTTTATGGAGACCGGATCCGTAAAGGACAAACCACGATCAGGAAGACTCGAAGTGGGCGGAGTGGGGAGAATGTCGAAACTGTCCGTGAGGCGTTTACTCAGAGTCAAGGAAAGGCCATTCGGCGAGCTGCTGCGGAATTGAACATCAGCGCGACATCTATCCAACGGATTTTGCGGCGTGGTCTCAAGCTGTATCCGTACAAGATCCAGGGTTCAGAAGATGGAGCCTCAAGACTACGATTGCCGGGTGGAGATGTGTGAGACACTGCTGCATCACTACGAAAGAGACCCATCGATCCTGGAGCACATGTGGTTCAGCGACGAAGCTCTCTTCCACCTTTCTGTCGCGTCAATCGGCACAACACCCGCATCTGGGGAACTCACAACCCGCGCGAGATCCGTGAACATGAAAGGGACACGCCGAAATTGGTCGTCTGGTGTGCCATCTCCTCAGCTGGGCTGATTGGTCCGTTCTTCTTCCGGGATCAAGATGGAAATTCCGTGAACGTCAACGGAGACAATTACCTTCGTATGCTTCAGGAGTTTCTGCATCCCCCAACTGTCAGCTGTAGCTGATATGCAAGAAGTCATTTTCCAGCAAGACGGTGCCCTGCTCATTACTCGCGTGAGGTTCGCTCATTTCTGAATAAGCAGTTCCCTGATCGGTGGATTGGTCGCCGTGGTCCCATCGAATGGGCTGCTCGCTCGCCTGATCTTACCCATGCGACTTCTTTTTGTGGGGCTACATTAAGAGCAAAATGTACGCCACCAAGCCGCGAGTCCTCCCACACTAGAAGAACGGATCAGGAATGCGTGTGCTTCTGTTACTCCCGAATGTTGCCAATGTCGGCCAAGAATGCGTAAAACGGTGGCTCGCTTGTTTCGAAAAAGACGGTGCCCACGTTGAGGTGTACCAGTGACTCTCCAGTAGACTTATGAAGCCAAGTTTGATGCCACAAAATTCTCATGAATCGTAGACTCAGCAACCCAAATTGTCATTTGGTTCCTCTTGTAATTGCTATTTTAATAAAATTTTAAAAATAATGATGGACTTTGAAACACCCTGTATAAACCTGAAAGTAATAAAAAAACGCTTGAAAGTGATACCCCCCCCCCCCGTTTTTTGACATATCTTGATGATCACATTTATTTTTACTATGGAACATACAGGGTGTTCAAGAAATAATACTTATTAATAATGTTTATTAATCGTTATATATTCACAACATATATATATATATATAAATATATATATATTTTTTTTCCAAACTGTTGAAATTCAGGATACTATCACAAGACGACCATTATTTGTCACTACAATTTTGGGTGAAATATCAATTTATCAAAGAGATTTGGGAAACTGCAAATTTTTGAGGTTAAGAAAGACAAGTTTCCATTACTGTAACTCTTGTTTAAGAAAAATTGTCCGATGAAATATTATATAGTTACTGTTAATTAATTTTACAGATCCAATAATTTCATTTACAGTATTGAAAGTATTTAAGATTCTGATCACGATTTAGAGATTGAATTAATACGGTATGCTTCGTCCTAATTTATTTTGTTAATGAAGTTATAATAATTTTCCATACTAATTCCATTTCCTCCAATAGAGCTCGTATATAGTTTTCGTGTGTATATAATATATATATATATATATATATATATATATAGTATATAAACCCCACCAGGATTCGATCCCGGGAGCTCTTGAGTAAAAGTCGAGAGCGTTGACCACTGCGTTACGACAAAGTAAAAATTGACACACCCTGGAGCACATTATGCTTTCGTGTCCAAAAGTGTTTTGCGTATTAACCCTCCAACCTCCAACACTGCACTTCAAATGTTTAGGACATGGAGTCCCATAAATAAAATATCAGGCATGAACACATGCATTATGCAAAATAACGTGTGATATTACGCACACACACACACACACACACACACACACACACATATATATATATATATATATATATATATATAGAGAGAGAGAGAGAGAGAGAGAGAGAGAGAGAATGAGTCAGAATTCCTGCCTCGGAAATGAATATATATTAACTATCTTTGAAGCAGGACTTTTGATTCTCCCTATATATCAGGGTCGATAGAAAAATAAAGCCTCTTTTTTCCCCTATTAACATGTGTCCTTTAGCAAAACAACAAAATTCCCCTTGTAAAAAAAAAAAAAAATTTATTTCTCGCCTTTGTAGACAAACTGGCATTGCATATGATCTATCCTCTCCGGAACATGTCCGAGGTGCTGCTTCAGCATGGCAACGCAAAGTCTCACACAAATAATCGCATCGTTTGCATAGCCTATAGCGCCCCAACTCTGGTATAGCCCCTGATCCTGCGCCTTCTGGTGTTTGGCCGAAGGAAAAATGCATTGAGTGGACATCACTTTGAAGATAACGCTGACGTGAAGAAGGGGGTCCGTGATTGGTTCGGCAAATGTAACAGAGTATTTTACAGGAGAGGCACACATATTCTCGGTGAATAGCGGGAAAAGTGTTGTAATTGTCAGAGGGACAAGATAGAAAAATAACCAGGAATTTTGCAAAGACATAGGAATATTCCACGCGTCTAGTAATTTTTTGTAGGAATAGTTCATAAGATATAAATTAACAGGCATATCTTTCATATAAACCCCTTATATATATATATAGTAAGGGATAAGAGGACGAGAAGGTGGTACATGTTTATTAGTCAGACGTTTCGGAAATTCAATTTCCATCATCAGTGCTAAAAATGAAAAGTAAAAAAATGAACATATATAGTGAATAAAAGATTTTATACAATATACTTATACAGTCCTATAATAATAGTTTGGAAAAAAGTTACATGAAATATAGAGAGGCAAGATAATGGCTAAAATATACAAAAATTGAAATACATTTTACCGGGTTATTATACGAGGTGGGGGTGGGGGGGGGGGGGTTCAATCTAATTGTGTAAAGGTTGGGAATGGTTGAATGTTGAAGTATCCATGTTAAAATCCATGTTACAAAATAGTCAGAACTTCGCCACCTACTCACCCCTCTTTACACTGAAATTAACCTTCAATTTGTATTCACCAATAATAACAGCATTAAATCGTATCTCAACCATGAAAAAAAAAAACAACCCCTTGTTTCGTCCACTGTCTACCGTTTCAACTGTACTCACTGCAAAGTGAGTTATATTGGCAGCACTATTCGCCAATATCAAACAAGAGTGGACGAACATCGCGGCATCTCTATCAGAACATTACAACCTTTAAACAAACCATCAAAATCAACAATAAGAGATCATTGCCACCTCCACAATCACCCACTGCTCCCCACCAATTTCAAAATTATCAATTCAGCATCCCAACCAACCGACTTCCTCATCCTCGAATCCCTATACATCCCTAGTACAAAACCAACCCTCAACGACTATAGTTCTGCCTTCAACTTAAACATAGCTAAATAATTTCCTCTGAATCACCACTGAAAAGAAATCCGCTATCACTCTCCGGCTTCTAACATGGATACTTCAACATTCAACCATTCCCAACCTTTACACAATTAGATTACCCGCACCCCTCTCGTATAATAACCCGGTAAAATGTGTTTCAATTTTTTTATATTTTAGTCATTATCTTGCCTCTCTACATTTCATGTAACCTTTTCAAGATTATTATTATAGGACTGCATAAGTATATTGTATAAAATCTTTTATTCACTATATTTTGTTCACTTTTTACTTTTCATTTTTAGCACTGATGATGGAAATTGAATTTCCGAAACGTCTGACTAATAAACATGTACCACCTTCTCGTCCTCTTATTCCTTATTAAGTTGCGGTACCCCAAGAACAAACCCTTCAATCAAGTTATATATATAGTATATATATATATAAAATTTGTTACAGTTAATGACTCAAATCAGGAAATTTGTAAATTAACTGTAATTTTAGGCAATTTGTTAAATGCTCGATTTACTTAATACCTAATTAAATCTAACCTAGCCATGAATTTTTAGGCAACATATTGGGAAATACCAGTGGGCATGCATATGCAGCATTACCAGAAAGTGTGGTTAGGTTAGATTAGATTAAGTTTCGTGTGTATCACCAATCTGACACATTGCCTGAATTTCAGTCAATTTATAAATTGCCTAATTTTACATATTGACTGTAAAACACACACACACACACACACATATATATATATATATATATATATATATATATGCTGCAAAACCACAAGGAAAAAGAAAAAAGATTCCAAGGCCTTTCGTGTATTCAAAGCTACACCTCGTCAGGGAATCATTCCCTGACGAGGTGTAGCTTTGAATACACGAAAGGCCTTGGAATCGTTTTTCTTTTCTTTTTCCTTGTGGGTTTGCAGCATTCATTCATTTCACGTGTTTTATTGTGAAATTCATCCCATATATATATATATATATATATATATATATATATATAACTGCAATGACCGCGCAGTATATAAATGAATAGAAACGACATAAGTATTAAGGAACGTTTCTGCACACGAGGAGGAGAGATAACGAATAAATGAAAAATGAGGCGAACCGCCCGGGAATCGAACCCAGGGCCTTCCAATTGTCCAACCGGCAATTGGAAGGCCCTGAGTTCGATTCCCGGGCGGTTCGCCTCATTTTTCATTTATTCGTTATCTCTCCTCCTCGTGTGCAGAAACGTTCCTTAATACTTATGTCGTTTCTATTCATATATATATATATATATATATATATATAATTTTCCATTAAAAAGTATTTGGAGCGAATTAATTTGCTGCCGATAGAGTGAGGTACAATTTTTTTTCCATTTTCTTCTTTTTGTTTCTTGAAAGTTTGGCGAACAATCGCCCTAATGGAGTTCTCTCTCTGTGAATGCCTCCCAAGTCTTGCATATTTTAAAATGAATTCAATCAACTATGGTAGAGCAATTCATTTTAACCATTTTTAAGAGACTTATCCATTTGGAAACCATTTTCATGACAATCGGAATGATTTTCAAGATTCTATCTATCTACCTATTTCTCTATCTCTCTATCTATCTATTTCTCTATCTATCTATCTATCTATCTGTTTATCTATCTATTTGTCTATTTGTCTGTGTGTCTACCTACAATCTATCTATCTATCTGTTTGTCTATCTGTGTCTCTATCTATTTATTTGTCTATTTGTCTATCTGTCTACCTACAATCTATCTATATCTATCTGTTTGTCTATCTGTCTCTCTATCTATTTATTTGTCTATTTGTTTATCTGTCTACCTACCATCTATCTATCTCTCTATCTATTTGTCTATCTGTCTATCTATCTATCTATCTATCTGTCTATCTATATATATTTTTTTGCTGATAAAAAATGAGAAAAATGAGTAGAAAATAGTTTTGATTTTACCGTTACAAAATCTTTGGTTTCTGCAAAACACGTGTCAAATACAATAACAAAAGTCAATAAACACCATTTGAATGTACAATGTCATTATTATTATATAAAATATATAAAATATAAAATTGCTGTTGTCATTATTGTCCTCATTTGTGGGAATTGTAACAACTCACCGTAAAAGCCTTTACTAAGTCCAAACAAAGAAGAAATGGCTGATGAAAACGCAAGGAGAAGGAAGGTATGATTGCCCCTTAACTAATCTGATAAACCAAGTGTAAATAACTATGTTTTACTTATTTTGATTAGATATTTTGTTGAATTAAAGTAAAATGTAGCATTTACTAGTTCCCTTACTTCAACAAAGACAGTGGATAAAACACTAAGTTCTTAAATAGGTTGCACGGATTTCTAAAATACTGTATAATATTATTAGGCAGAGTGGCAAGTTAAGAAGAAAGAGCACAGAGCATTTACCCATTTTTTATCAGGATTGTGTGTCTGTGTGTGTATATATATATATATATTTGGGGTGGGGTGGGATTTCTATGAGTTTCTAAAATATCTATACTATAGAAAAAGGAAGGTCTGACATCATCTCTTCATTTGTTGAGAAATTTTGGGATTTCCCAAGTGTTCCAAGTAAGTTGAGAATGTTTCTCTTATTTAGTATCTCCACATTCAGTTTAAGGACCTTTATGAAAAGCTTTGCCCCCATTTGAACCTGTTTTAGTGTTAGTATCATTTTGCATTTTTATTTCGAAGGTCCTTTAATGATCAGTCAAGAAGACCAGAAACTATCACAATATTGTGGCCAAACGAACTCGGCCATTCCACTACCCCTGAATTATCATCATACCAGCACCAGCGGAAGGCCAAGCCTCAACTTAGGTGTCTTAACCCTTTAACGACGGATGGTACCTTAAGGTCCACCAGAAATAATAATATAAATTGTACTTCAATGCCTAGTTTCTATAAATGTTTCTACATGTTTATATACAAATGTCATTTAGTTGTCAGGAAAGGAACCCAAAATGTACATCATTTCAGTGACTGGTTACTAAAATATTTAGTTTTGAATAACAATAAAACCTATACGTTCTGGTAACAAAAGTGACCGCATATGCTGCTGACTCGTCCTTAAAGGGTTAAATGGGGTATGGACGCTGGCTCCTCACCGGCTTGGGATCAAAATTGGACAATATTTCGTACAGAGTTAGGTTCGAAATGGAAATTTTTTTGGAGTTGGTCCGAATTCGAATTTGGATATTTTGAATTAAATTATAACTTGGTAGTAGTATAGCCGCAAAAGGGGAGAGTGCAAGAATGTTGCAGGTTAGTATGTAATGTTGCAAAGTGGGGTGGGGGTTGTTGCAAAGTAGGGGTGGGGGCTGTTGCAAAGGGGGATGGGTTGTTGCAAGGGGTGGGGGTGTTGCAAAGGGGGGTGGGGGGAAACTTGGAGGCGGCGTTATCCCCCAAGAGAAAGGAGAGAAAGGAGGAGGAGAGGTGTTCACCTGGCAGGAGCCAAGTGCACATTAAGACTTCAGCCGAGTAGGCGTTGTTTTATAGGCTCCTAATCAGCCAGTTGGCGTAAATGGCTTGAGTTGCCAGATACCGCGATACCATTGTATACATTATTATATACGCCTAATCAGCCAGTTGGCTGTAAATGGCTTGAGTTGCCACATAGCGCCATGTATTCATTTAATCGAAGACTGAGTTGCCAGATACCATTGTATACATTATTATAGACTCCTAATCAGCCAGTTGACTGTAAATGTCTTGAGTTGCCAGATACCTCTTTTTAGCAGTATTATTGTATACATTATTATATACGCCTACTATTATAGACTCCTAATCAGCCAGTTGGCTTAGAAGGCTTAAATATTGCCAGATACCGCAATACCGTTGTATGCATTATTATATTTCTTAAAAGAATACCGGTAGTAGAAGGCATAACAATTAAGTAAAACAACATTGCATCATTCTGTTTATTATAAATATATAGAAAATTAATATACATTTGAGGAATATGCATATAACAGTACAGGAAATATACACACAATTATGGATATATATAAAATAAAATATACATTTCAAATAAATATACACTTCAATAGAAATATGTACATAACAGTACAGGAGAAATATCACGCAAAATATATATATAAACACAAATCAATAGAAATATGCGTATAATCAGTAGAGGAGAAATGTCAAGCAAAATATAAATACAATTCACTTTTTTTTCAAAATACTAAACTCGGTCTTAATCGAGTTTACAATTACATCATTATTGCTCTGCATTACGCAGTATATGCGGCTTAATAATATTTCACCGCTTAAAGTATAGGGAAACCTGTACTCGATATGAAGGGCTTTCATATCGTTCAGTACTATTTTTGTTCCCACTTTACAACCGGTTGGTAAGTCATCTTTAAACACGTCTAGAATACAATCAAAAGCACGCACAAAGAGTTCATCGTTAGCTACATTATTAAATACAAGTTTATAAACACGCTTTTCCAATCGAGGGTTTATTTCTACCGACTCGAGCTTTTCAATCGTGAACTCACTCAACATAGCGGCAATTGAAATAATCTTCTAAATCGTTACGACAACTGCGCGTTATATAAAGAAATAGTTCTTCAGGGTGAACGGTGTAGGTGAGCTCAGCCTTGTACCGATCAATTGCTTTGTACCAAAGTTCATGGTATTTCAAAGAGTCTAAACTTTTTAAATAAACGTCCAGCTCTAGACCATTCTCACCAGCCCTACACTCGGTAAACCCATCGATCAGAGCGGTGTAGGCGTATTCAAGTACTGTATCAAAATAAAGCATGTCCGTAACACGCGCGTCTAATATAGGTTTCAGTTTACGGAATCCGACGATTTCAAACATTCTGTCCAGGATGAAACGGTTTCGCGAAGGAATAAGAGCGTTATTATCAGAAGCATTCTTCCACATCAGCCGTATATCAATGCACGGCCGTTCGTTATTTATACACAACGTACATACAACGGCATATGAGGGTGCGTCACTAATCTGCTCTCTTCTTGTACCTACGTTAGCAGGTATTTTATAAAGATCTTCACTCCACTTCTCAACTATCACAAAGATTATATTCATCTCCTCGATACTTAAATAAACCTGTTTGTTTGTCGGTCTACATTCCGTTTCCAGTACATAGCTAATGGTACCGGAATTACGCCTGAACAGCGCAACGATTTCGTCACGGACACATCGTACGAGGCGTTGAGAATGCTGCTCAAAGGAAGTTCCATCGTATTCGAGGAGCGCACGTCCACTCAGCTCAAGCTCTGAGATAACTATGAGCCGTGTGAGGCACGCAGGTAGGCAGGAATGGTTCGACGGGCGGCTGACTCGATGATACGTGAATGGGCTTGTTCCGCGAGTCGAATTGCTGTACCGGTACACAACGTACATACAACGGCGTATGAGGGTGCGTCACTAATCTGCTCTCTTCTTGTACCTACGTTAGCAGGTATTTTATAAAGATCTTCACTCCACTTCTCAACTATCACAAAGATTATATTCATCTCCTCGATACTTAAATAAACCCGTTTGTTTGTCGGTCTACATTCCGTTTCCAGTACATAGCTAATGGTACCGGAATTACGCCTGAACAGCGCAACGATTTCGTCACGGACACATCGTACGAGGCGTTGAGAATGCTGCTCAAAGGAAGTTCCATCGTATTCGAGGAGCGCACGTCCACTCGGCTCAAGCTCTGAGATAACTATGAGCCGTGTGAGGCACGCAGGTAGGCAGGAATGGTTCGACGGGCGGCTGACTCGATGATACGTGAATGGGCTTGTTCCGCGAGTCGAATTGTTGTACCGGTACAAGAATATCACTACCAGCCTACGCACCAGACAGTTTGGATAAGAACTAGGAACATTTTATGTTTTACTAAACATCTCCACACTCCGGCGCACTATTTGAGAGGAACATATGTTCATATTTTTCCTTTCTGCCCATCAAACGATACTCGTCTCTAAACTCTGTTAAAAATTCACGCAGGGCACTAGCCACAACCTCACTACGAACCTCATCATGATATACGTTAATATAGTGATAAAAATACTTAAGATTGTCCATGATCACGAGATTCACATTTTCAGTCGTAGGGTATGAGTAATCGACATGGTGTAGCATGACGTAGTACCGCTTGTCACACCACCCATCAGCAAGACTCATTATCCATACCTGCTGCTTCTCTTCTGCACGCGTTGTTTCTTTTACTTCACGGTGTATGTGAGACTTTATAAAGTTTAGCTCTGCAGTATACTTCAGCACATCGTCTGTGCAACGAAAGCCTTCAACGGTCCCACCAGAACATCCGTAGAGTATTTGTACATCTTGGAACTTCGCACAATCCAATGTGTTTTTAAAAGAGGCATAGGAGGGATGAATAGGAAGTTTTTCGGTATCCACCACATCCTGGCACTTTACTGAATACCATTTCGTAAACGTTGTACAAGCAATATTAAAGGTAGCCATTTGAATACACGTCTGATCTGAATACACGTCTGATCTCTCGGGCTTACTGCGGTCGACTGACCACGCAGGGATTCCCAGATAGTAGCATGACTCACGGTCTTACAGTGGGCGGAGCTTAGAACTTTCACACACACACCACACACACACACACACACACACACACACACACACACACACACAAAGGAGAAAGTGAAACGCCATTTGAAACATGATTTATTTAATAAACGAGATATTCAAGTTATATATATTTACAAATACGATTTAATAAACGAGATATTCAATATATATATATATATATATATATATATATATATATATATATATATATTTACAAATAGATACGATTATATACAAGACGTGTGAGTTAGAAGCATCATTGGTATCAAAAGGGTACGGTATCATAGGTACCAGGTAACTGGTAACGTTTCCTATAGGTGTTACGGCACACCATCGTACCCCTAAGTTCCTTCACGCCCCCAGCTTCTGCGCCCGAAAATTGTGGGTGCCTACAATTAGTTGGGGAGGTTGTTCATCCAAACATACTAGATCCTTCAACGACTCAAAGTTAACAACCTCCCGATTCGCATGGTTGAGCGTAATACCCTTTGCCTTCACGATATATTTCATTTCCTCCCCCACCCTGACCCGTACCCCATAAGTCTTAGGTCCTGTTGAGGCAAAAGAGTCGGCGTATGCGTTGTCCCCATACTCTCCTTGATCTCATCAGTGAGCTCGCCGAGGAACTCCCCAATAGTGGGCATGTATTCACCTTCCCTCTCTGTGAATATCACGCTATCTGTATCGGCATACAATACTCTCCGCCCAAGAGAATGCAATAGACCCCAAAGTTTTATACGGGCGTAGGCTGTTGTGAAGCTGGCCACAGGTATGTTTGTAACCCTTGAGGTATCTGTGGCAAATTCAGTGTTGTTGTACTTTATTACGTAAGTATTACCTACATTTACGATCTCCATGACCTCTTTATCGGGGGCATTGGCATAATCCCAGACATCGCTATAACTTTGTGCCAAATGAATGCTCCCTCTGCCGGTATTCTGCGCAAATTTTCCCCATAGACTGTTTAGACACAACTTTGCACTAAAGCGCTTGCCAGGATTCTTTACAATTTGGACACGATCAAGTTGTATACCTTCGCGGTCGCGGTAACGTTGAATATAGACAGACTTTTCATCTTCGGTATCAACTCCTCGCGGATACCCTGATGCCTCAACCTTATCCTTCAAAAAGGTGTTTATATATGGTGTGAAAAGGTTGGGTAGCTTCTGAAACCTCCACACCTCATGTATCTTCAGTATTCTATAACCATGGCGCACGGCTAGGGCCAACTCAGGACTTGTATATACGCCTCTGATCTTACGCTGGTGGGGTATATGGTTACATTCGCCGTTATCCTCTTCAGCGCACTTCACGCACAGGGGAAACATGAGCTTGTCGTCGATAACGACAGGTAAGATCGGCATCCATAAATTGCGTGGGGGAGTACGTCTACGAAAGAGAGCCCAAAGTAACGATCATTCAAATTTTTTGAAAATTCATTGATGGAGGGTAGGCTAGGTCCCACCAGTTTCTCAGGAGCGCCCACGGGGTACGGATTGCTCTTCATCACGTATGGGTATAAAGGACAGAAATCGTAGTAATGGAGCTTCACGCCATCCGTAGGTGGGAAGTATAGTCTGAAAGGATTTGTACGTCCTCCAAACAAGCTATCACCACATTTGAGAGGATCCAGAACCATTGAACGCTTGATCGTTTTTATTTCCTCACGGTACACCTCGTCTGTCTCCATCCGTGCATCATATCATGCTCCCACAAGACTTTGTGAGTGAACAGTGATCCTATAAGTTGATCGCGGGTGCGGTCGATGCAGACAGTCGGCAGGAGACCTACCGTGGATATCTCGGGTGATTCCGCACTCAGGACGGGGGCATCCATGCCACCAGCAACCGTTAAAGGAGTACACAGTCTTCACACCAGTGACACGGTTTTCACTTAACCCATCAACCCAAAAAACACGTCCATTAATCTTAATGGGTACTTCACCCGTGTTGCGGGCGTGCTTTATGTATACACCTGTCTGTTGCTGTAGGTGTATGAGCCAGTAAATAGCCTTGTGCCCGTAACTGCGGGGATTGTTTCGGTGAATAATGGCTAAGGTGTCTTTCGGCATGAAGTTATTCTTGAACACCGTAAAACATAATGATGCGATGGTGGTTGCGACTTGCAGTGGATCGCATTTGAAACGGGCTATGCACATCCTTCTAAAGGCCTGGAAACATACTCTAGCACGCGCACATCATTCACGCAATAACGCTCACATTCATCAGCTATATTATAAGGGTTACTTTCATTAAAACTGTCGTAGTATCGATCAAAGTCTTCACGTTCATCCATACAGTCAAAATAATGTTTGGGGGGTGGTGGGCCTACGTATTTTAAAGTCTCGCTGGTGAGGAAAGTGTAAGGGAAGTATCCTTTGGAAACTTCAGCTGCTACTCCATCACCTTGGGTAGCTTTGCTAATTTACAAGGTGTGAATAATAAAGTATCTTTAAATTGTACATTGCCTCTTATCTGCATCTGTATTAATTTGTTGCCTCTTTTCAATGGATCACCTGTAAATATCTCAGAGGATTCGTCTCTCAAGCAACTCCTTATAAAGGAACTGCGTGTCAAACTTTGCCCCGTTATGGGCGAGAATATACACAGTCATTTTTTGAACTTGTCGGCTAACTTGACAATATAGGACACAAATAGTTTCACAGGACTATCGCTGACATTCGTTTTAAAAACGTTTGTCCGTTTACCACATTTGGGGCACTCGTCACATTCGATATCCATACACTCATCACAGATAGTCTGGCTCACAAGTAAATGTGGAATTACCTCTTTGGTTTCAGCGTTCGTATATGTTTCTATATTGTAGTATACAGTTATACAAGGGTTATTTTTAGGCTTAGCATCTTTCATATAACATACATGCTTTACTCCATCCGCCTTATATTCCTCCTGGCATGTAGGACAGTGAATTACGTCACACTTGTGCTTAAATTTTCCCCAATTATCCATTGTGTGAAACATACCACATTCACAGATTCTCATTTTCCTGCACGTGCCAATTGATTTATGGAAATTAAAACAGCTATTATTGAAAAATGTGCGTCTACACACATCACAGTCTCTCTTCTGAGCTTCAACTACACGGCTTTCACATTTGGTGCTTTTACACTGCTCACATACCATGTGACATTCTTTACAATGTCTCACTATATCATCCGCAAACTCGAGGCACCCCTTACACAAATCATGATGTCTCCCATATTTTCGACTTTTGTCATAACTCGCGTAAAGCCACCTTATATTACGGATGGGGAGATACGTTGTCCCTGACAATCCTAAAATAAGTAGGGGCCTTGTACGATCTCTCACACAGCTTTTAAAAACATACACAGTCCTACGACGATCATTCAACCCAAACACAACTATGCGGACATTCATTTCCTGTTCTACCCTTCTCAGCTCTTCAGGACCCATATTACAGTCAAATTCAAGTTCACAGTCTACAGCTAGTTTACAGGCACGCTCCACGACTGTAGGCAACCAAATTTTTTGAGTTCGTGTATTTTGTACAGTAAACATACGTGCTAAGAGTACTGCTATAAAGCCGCAACCACGATCGACGTTTATATGCCGTCTATAAATAGCTTGAGAATTGAAGTTAAGAGTATACGGTATGGCACTATGACCCGCAACACGGTATACATGGTCAATATTTATCGTGAAGTTGTCCATATTGAAGGCTATACTACTTTGGGCGGCTGCATTATACGCCCTAATATATATTCTACATCTTCAGCGCCAAACGTCTAAATGGCACTATCACCAATAATCGTCTACATCACCGTCATCTGACCCGAATCCAAAGGACAGACTCGTCCTGACTTCACGCTCGTCACGATTCTGAAGAGCAAACTCTATAATATGCTCTACAACCCGCGTAGTCCGCGCTCAATTCCACTGCTATACATGACTCTAGGGTCGACCCTGACTCTATACCGATTTCTAGTCAAGGCTGGGGTGGGGCCTGCGGATCGCACCAATTCCAGCGTTATACCATCCTCAACAGAACGGGGGGCGGCGGATGAATTAGTGGATATATTAGCGGAAGGTGCTGCTGATGGGGGGTATGTTGCGTAGGAGTTGATGGTTGGGGCTCTATTATTGTAGACTTAACAGAACGGGGGGCGGCGGATGAATAAGGGGATATATTAGGTGCTGCTGGAGGGCTTGTTGCGTAAGAGGTTGAGGGTTGGGGATCTATTACCGCTGCAACAGACGCGTATTTCGGTCGCTTTATACCTGACGGGGTATCTCATACCTCCGCTTTGGACGTGTTACCGGTATCGCTGGTGAGGGTTCAGGGGAGGAGATCACAACTACACTGTCGTCGAGGTCATCCGTAATGATGGGCTGCTCTACCTCATCGTCATTCACGGTTCTGTGGGAGAAGAAATATAAGGACAGCACTCAAAATTTGTAATATTTTGTAAATGACCACTTAGGAGTGTGACGTGTTAGAAATGGACTCTGTAGAAAAATTCAGATTCACGAGCCCATCCACATGTATTATATCTGGACCTACAGGATGTGGTAAAACTGTGTTTATGCTTAAAATCATTAAAGAAAAGGGGAGATGTTCTCGAAATTTGTGCATAAAGTTATATGGTGCTATTCGACGTATCAATCAGTGTTCAACGAGTACCAAGATGATATTTTGTTCCACAAAGGCGTATATGACGTTAATTCGTTAAAGGGAAATGAACATACAATCATTGTAATTGACGATCTCATGTTGGAGATGGATAAAACGTTTGCCGAGACATTTACAGTATTCTCCCACCATCTTAACATAAGCGTGTTCTTCATCAATCAGAATCTATTTTTCAAAAATAGATACATGCGCGATGTGTCGTTAAATACGCAATATCTAGTCTTATTCGCGCAACGTAGAGATGTATCACAAATTGGGGTATTAGCCAATCAAATGTTCCCGAATCAGCGTAAGGAGTTTTTGGAAGTTTATAAAGAAGCTACAAGCACGCGTTACGGATATTTGCTTTGCGACCTTCATCCGCGAAACACGTTTAGAGTGCTTCTGCGAACGAATATATTTCCAAACGAGCCTGAAACGGTGTATATTCCAGAATGACAAAGAGACTAAAGAAATACCGTGAATTAATAAAAATCTATCATCGACTGCCCGGGCAATGCAGCAGATGTTTATTAAAAATATCGATGCCGACTTTTTAAAATGCATCTGTGAAATCTGTCTTAACGTTATAAATTGCAATGTATCAATGAAAACCCATCAGAAGGCTCGCCTACGCCGCTACAAGAACATAATACGTGCACTCGCTCGTAAAAGCCAAACTGTAGCGAAGAAAAAACGAATTATTGTACAAACAGGAGGGTCATTTCTCCCCATCTTATTTTCAGTTTTGGGTCCTTTACTGACTAGATTAATATAATGAAGAAAGTGGTAGTGATTCCCCACGAGGTGTACGCCTCACTGCAAAGGAATCCAGACACGTATCTAGATCCCCGTAAAAGCAGACTTAAAAGAATGGAAAGCGAATTGTTAGCCCTATTAAACAGTGAAAAAACACCTGATGAGAAAAGAATCTTATACCAAGAAGCTCTGCAGAAATTTCTTCACGAGTACGAAAATTATAAGAGCCCTACAGAGATTCCTGTGGTTATTAGGCACAGCACGGGGGACGATGGCGACATAGGATCTGTGCCCGACGACACAGCTGACCAACCAAAAAGATTAGCCACACAACATATCGAACATGTATTAAAAAATACCCTCCCACTTACATTGAGGAGTAAAGGCTTAAGTCTTTATAATCTATTGAATGAGGATCCCGCCATACAATGGACCGATACAGGGGAGATCATTGTGGAAGGATCAAAGGTACAGGGATCGAATATCGTAGACATTGTCCATGATCTGGTGAGAAAGTGGGATAGGCCATCACCATCAGGATGGAAGCATATTAAAGCAAGACTACAACAAATAAATGTCCCTAAAACGTTGATAGGAAATCTGAACAGGTTAAAAGACTTGGAACATGCAACGCCTGTGACACAATTGAAGGCGCCGTCACCCCCGGCGGTAACACCTTTGAAGAGGAGCAAGAAGAGGTTAAACCAACCCTACCCACGTGCCTCTAAAATACGCAAATGGCTAACGTATTAACTAAACGCTATTATGACATTTCTACCCCATCCTCTTACGGCGGCGTAGATAGACTGTACAGAAGTGTTTACGGAGTAGGAAAAAAAGATGTTGAAAGATTTTTGAGGGAGCAGGACGCTTATACGCTTCATAAGCCTGTGAGAAAAAGGTTTAAAACAGCCAAGACAACGGCTTCCTCGATTGATTCTATTTGGCAAGCAGATTTAACAGACATGCAAAGATATTCTGTGTATAACGATGGTTACCGCTACATTCTATTCATAATAGACGTATTCTCTAGATATCTGTGGCTAGTTCCTCTGAAAAATAAATCACCTGAAACAGTTGCTAAAGCCACCAAAACGCTAATGTTAAAAGAAAACAGGGTTCCTGGCTATTTTTGTACGGATATGGGGAAGGAATTTATAGGCCGTGCTTTTCAGAACATGTTGACAGAGTTTAATATCAGCTATTACACAACCAATTCTATACATAAGGCTTCTTTAGCTGAAAGAGTTCAGCGCACCATAAAGGAACGCATGCACCGTTATTTTACACATAAAAACACATACAGATTTCTAGACATTCTGGAATCATTGGCATCATCCTACAACCGCTCACACCATCGCACGATTGGGGCAACACCTAACGAAGTTTTAGAAAGAGGTACGCTCCCGAGAAGAGATGGATCACCACCACCACCACCACACTCTGCGCGCTTCAAAATCAATGATTATGTAAGGCTGTCGCGTTCGGGGAATAAATTCGCAAAGGGTTTTGAGCAAGGATGGACACGCGAGATTTTTAAAGTTAGGGCTGTGAGACCTAAAGGTGAGATAATGATGTATTACATTGAAGATTTGAATGGGGAAGAAATCTCAGGAGGCTTTTACCGCGAGGAATTGCAGAAAGTTGCGTTTAATTTAGAAAAAAATGTGTTTAAAATTGAGAAAATTTTAGGAAGCAAAGGTTCAGGAAGGAGAAAAATGTACCTGGTGAAATGGCTAGGGTACCCAGAAAGCTTCAACACCTATATAAAAGCTGATGCAATAATGAAGCTTAAATAGTATGCAACATGGCTCCTAACCATTTCTACGTCACACTCCCGTCCTCCTCGTCCCTGTCTGTACACCCTAACAACACACTAGCCAACTTTGTAACAGAACTCCATGGGCACATTGAATTGGGTCGTGATTCGTATGAGGTGGGGATATGCGAAATTCAGCTGGACACCGTCTTTTTAAATATTGAACATAAAGAAACCGTTTTTACGATTCTTAGAGACATTGACGAGTGTGAAAAAGCTGGGGTAGCTATGGATGAAACTATGCGCATCGCTCGGACTAAGATTGCACGGTATTACAGTACAGAAGTAAGACTAGGGCCGGGTCAATATGGTTCGGCCGAGGATGTTGTGAGAGGCTTAAACGTAAGTTTAAGAAACTCAAACCTTACGAATGATTTAGTATATGAAATCGTAAACAACCCTGCACATACACTAATCCTAAAATCAAAGACTAACAGACGTCTTAAAGAACATAGAAAGTTCAAAATTCTAACCAACGGCCGATATAGCGCAGCCTTCCAAAGAGACACATTTCACGAGACACAGTATAACTTGTCCAGATTAATGTATCAATTGAAGATGGAGAAATTGGCTGAAAGGTCCCCAGACATGTGCTATATTTACAGTAATATAGTGGAGCACCAGTTTGTTGGGGATACCCAGGCACGCCTGCTGCGCATTGCTCACATCCCCAACCATAGAGGAAGGAGTTTGAGTATTACATATGACAGACCCCATTATGTGAATGTCGCAACTAATTTAATAACCAATATCACAATATATATAAGAACGATTGAGGGCGAAAACTTCCCATTCGGTAACGGGAGCTTAACAGTGAAGCTACACTTTCGACGCACTGAGTTATAATGGATAGAAAGCCTTTCACCGTCTATCGAGGGATGCGATACCAGCGCGGTAGTGGACTTGGATCCATTTTTTCATCCATACTACGTACGGCTGTTCCTTTGCTGAAGAGGGGTGCCAGATACCTTGGAAGGAAAGCGCTACAATCAGGCCTTAACACTGCAGAAGACATATTGGCCGGGGCTAAACCTAAAGAAGCTCTAAAAAAACATTTAAAGCGTACACGGAACGAAATCATCAAAGATGCAAAGAGAAAAATGCGTGGTGGCGGGAAGAAGAAGAGGGCTCCCCGGAAGAAGAAGGGGTCACGTGGTATTAAACGTAAAAGGCTATCAAAAAAGAAATGCTGTAAGCGAATGAAACCTATGGTTGACCACTTTTTTGACTGATATAAGCTAAGGATATTGATCTCATGAATCATAGTTTGTTTACCACTTGTCGAGAGAGGAGTCACTATTTCGCCATGGCACGCTTCATCCACCCATGTAGTTCACAATGCTGTAAATCGGAGCTGTCCTTTTTGAGCTCCCGCCAACCCAAGTTTCTATTGAGCACAGTGACTTTATTACAATTAACCCTTTAAACACAATTAGTTCCCCGAGTGCACCTATAGAATTCGTGATACCCAGCTCAGGTCCTTACTTTTTTGATCCAAGCTGTGTGCACATGTACGCTAAGCTACGTATAGCCCATTCTGATGGAACGGTCTGCGATGACAAATATGCTGTATACCCTGAAACAAACTTTCTGCACGCCATATTCAACCAGTGTGACGTATATTTAAATCAGACCAACATATCGGCAGGCACGGGGTACTATCATCTACGAGCCTATTTGGAAAATGTCCTCAACTTTTCCAAAGAAGCGAAGGCTACCTTTTTAAGTGCGGAGGGATATTATCAAACTAAAGATGAAAATAGTATAAAGGACAAATTTAAAAATTCTAAAAAGAAAATATACGAGTGTTTTGGACGGTTGCACACAGATTTCACTTTCCAGGAGAAGTTGCTTGTGAACGGGGTGGATATGAAAATAAAGCTCACCCGCACGAGTCCTGAGATCTGCTTAAATCTGGATGCGAATCAAGAAGAGGGTGCAAAGTCCGTTGTGGTTCACATTATGGACACATACCTCCGCGTACGGCGAGTGAAATTAAGTTCACCAAAACAACTAGAAATTGAGAAAAATTTACTAAACGCTACAGTGAAATATCCTATTAACAGAGTGCAGATCAAACTATATACGGTTCCTGCAGGGTTGGCATCGAAGCAGATAGAAAACATTGCCCTGGGAAATCTTCCTAAAAGGATATTAATCGGCATGCAGGACCACGCTTCGGTGAATGGAAAATATAAAAAGAGTGCCTTTAAATTCGAGAATTTCGGACTTAAAAATATAACTCTATACGTTAATGGCACTGCTTTGGGTGGAACAATGGGTACGGACTATTCATCAGACGCTGTGTTACCTTTGTGCCAGAGCCTATAGTAATCTGACCCATATTGCAGGTGATTGTGATGAGCTTGGTAATGGGGTAACGCAGGAAGAATTCATTGATCAATTTAACCTTTACCCGTTTGACATTACACCTGACTTATCTGCTAGCGTAAATACCCATTTAACCCCACAGCAGAGCGGAAACATCTCAGTGCGGCTGGAATTCGCCAAGCCTATAGACGCTCCTATTAGTGTACTAGTATATCTCGAATCGCAAGCCCTAATAGAAGTAGATAGATTTAGAAGCGTTATCACTGACTTTTAAAATGGATGCTAATACACTTCAGAAAGTAATGGAGCGAGTCACACGTTCCAAATTTATCGGCGTGTTTGCGAAGAATGAAACATTGAGTTTGCCAAGTACGCGAGAATGCGGTAGTCTTATTGTGAACACAGACATCATCGGTAATGAAGGGATTCACTGGATCGCTGTCTATTTTAAAAATAGACAGCGCCTGTACTATTTTGATTCACTCGGTACTCAACCCTGGAGTGACCCTATTATTGTAAAATTTCTCGCTCAGTTACATATTCCCGAAGTTGTGTGGACCCCATTTCGCATGCAAGGATATTTTACTAATGTTTGCGGAATGTACTGCGTCTCATTTCTCATGCATATGTCAAATGATAAAGAATTTATAAATTTTTTAAATTTATTTGACCCGTGTCACACTCGCCGAAACGATGAAATGGTATGCAGACAGAAAAAAACCGTTTTCCAATTGTACGTACTCGTTGTATATTATAATGTTTTTGTTCGTATATTTGTAACGATATATTCTGTGTTGTTTATTGTACTGATTTCTTTCATTTAATAAATTTATGAAAATATGTGTCTTCTTATCCCAAAAAGATCGAAAAACACTTACATTATTTCGGTGTGACATTGTTGACTGATCAGTATATCCTCCCTATTCCGAGATTCTTCAAAAGATTGTATAACACGTGTCAAATCCTCATCGGACCTTAAAGGAATAATGCTTTTAAAACATATACAGAGTATACAGACAGATCCCCATTATGTGAAGATATCTTTGGTTCGAGGATTGAATGCCATAAAAATTTCGATTTTAGCATAATGGGGATAACCAAATAACATTGATTGACATTTTTGGCGAGTATCTATTTGACGAGATACTACAACTCTCCATATATATAAAAATTCTAATTATAGACACTTACATTTCTATGGTCCCTTGCGTCGGGTTGTAAGGAGCGTCACTGCAAATATCTTCTACGGTTTGCGTTGAAAATAATTCGCCACGGTCAATCGCATTGAAAAGACTAATTGCGGTTAATGCTGCAGTATCACGTTCTTCATACAATTCCGGGGAGACGTACAGGTCCATGGTGGAGGATGTGTGACATTGTTGACTGTTCAGTATATCCCCCGTATTCCGAGATTCTTCAAAAGATTGTATAACACGTGTCAAATCCTCATCGGACCTTAAAGGAATAATGCTTTTAAAACATATACAGAGTATACAGACAGATCCCCATTATGTGAAGATATCTTTGGTTCGAGGTTGAATGCCATAAAATTTCGATTTTAGCATAATGGGGTAACAAAATAACATTGATTGACATTTTTGGCGAGTATCTATTTGACGAGATACTACACCCCATCCATATATATAAATTCTAATTATAGACACTTACATTTCTATGGTAGTCCCTTGCGTCGGATTGTAAGGAGCGTCACTGCAATATCTTCTACGGTTTGCGTTGTAAATAATTCATCACGGTCAACCGCATTAAAAAGGCTAATTGTCGTTAATGCTGCAGTATCACTCTCTTCATACAAGTCTGGGGAGACGTACAGGTCCATGGTGGAGGGAATGATTATTCACTGACGCGAAAATAGCTACTGTTACTCCAAACTGAAAATATCCCCTTTTATATGCACAATCGCCAAGCTCCGCCCCAAAAGACCAGATGTTCGTAGTGATTGGCTGCCGATGTAGCTGGGTGGAGCTATGACGTGTACCAATCCGCTATAACGGGACCGGACGAGTAACATATATATATTTTCACCAATAGATTTAATGCTCGTATTCTCCTTTGAAAATTATTTGGTGATTCGTATAGAACTTTTGATACTGATTCCAAATATGGTTTCAGAATTTTTCTATCACCCATAGTTTTCGAGAAAATATTTACTCAGATTTCCCGCATCATTAGTCACTAATGTAATCGAGAGGTATAAAGAAATATATCCTAATTATATTTTAAAAGAACATTCGGTTTCAACGTTAAACTGTGGGTCTAAGGTGGGGTGAAAACCTTTCCAATTGCGCTAGGGGACAATTATTTGGTGTTTCATTTTGGCACTGAGTCAGGTTTCAGAATTTTCTAATGTTAAACTGTGGGTCTAAGGTGGGGTGAAAACCTTTCCAATTGCGCTAGGGGACAATTATTTGGTGTTTCTTTTTTGGCACTGAGTCAGGTTTCAGAATTTTCTAATGTTAAACTGTGGGTCTAAGGTGGGGTGAAAACCTTTCCAATTGCGCTAGGGGACAATTATTTGGTGTTTCTTATAAAACTTTGGTACAAAGCAATTGATCGGTACAAGGCTGAGCTCACCTACACCGTTCACCCTGAAGAACTATTTCTATATAACGCGCAGTTGTCGTAACGATTTAGAAGATTATTTCAATTGCCGCTATGTTGAGTGAGTTCACGATTGAAAAGCTCGAGTCGGTAGAAATAAACCCTCGATTGGAAAAGCGTGTTTATAAACTTGTGTTTAATAATGTAGCTAACGATGAACTCTTTGTGCGTGCTTTTGATTGTATTCTAGACGTATTTAAAGATGACTTACCAACCGGTTGTAAAGTGGGAACAAAAATAGTACTGAACGATATGAAAGCCCTTCATATCGAGTACAGGTTTCCATGTACTTTAAGCGGTGAAATGTTATTAAGCCGCATATACTGCGTAATGCAGAGCAATAATGATGTAATTGTAAACTCGTACAAGCATATCCCGTTATTTGAAGAAAACTCTCTCTCTCTCTCTCTCTCTCTCTCTCTATATATTATATATATATATATATATATATATTAGTGATGTAGGTCACATCCGCATCCGCATCCGCAGCCGCGGAACATCCGCACATTTTCTCGCATCCGCATCCTCACCCGCATCCGCACTTTGGACTGCGGATGTCGTGCGGATGTGGACCGTTGAGATAAAACGTCATTAATAAGCGGAAATTATCAAATTCTACTATATTAATAGAACTAGTTCATTGTGCGCAAAAGTGATGCAAACGACAAGACGAGAGGCTGTTCTTGTATGAAGTTACTCTCTTGCAACCTACTTAGATCCACGTTACAAAGCTAAGTTATTTTCACCTAGTACATTAGAACGAGTTAAATCATCACTTGGCAAAGCAGTTGAAGAGTTTCAATCTCTTGAATCTGTCGCTTCGCCACCCACCAAAAGAATAAAAGTTTCAGTGACAGAACTTCAGAACTTCAACCTTCAACAAGCAAATCTATCACAGAATCTGTCTCTCAGTTTCTTGAGTCAAGCAGCAATGACGAGACCTACGCGATGTCAAAAGATGTAGTAAAAATGATCGAGAGCTATCACCAAGAAAAACGCCTGCTGCATGTGACAATCCTATTAGTCGGTGGAAAAATACGCAGAATATCTATCCATACTTGAGTAAACTTGCAAGGAAACATTTAGCCTGTCCTCCAACAAACGTACCAAGCGAGAGATTATTTAGCAGTGCTGGATTAATATATGATGAAAAGAGAAACAGACTGGCAGCAGAAAAGGCAGAAAAATTAATGTTCCTTAAGCATAACCTTCCTATAATTAAGTTTGAACATCTTAGTTTACTTTATTTTAATTACTCATTTATAATATGCCTAATAAAACTTTAAACTTAATATAATAGTTATCAAGCTAATTAAAGATCTCTTTCTATAAGGGTGGAAGTTGGGGAAAGAGGACGGTGGGGTGCATTTGAGTTGGGTTCACGTCCCGCATCCTGGTAACACAATTATGGTTTCTAATTGTGGCTGAAACTCAACAAAATATAACGAATTTATTTGCAGACGAATTCACTAATTGATTCTATATTAGTTAGATGCTTGATTATTTTATATGTTCAGAGAAAAGTACAGCAATTATTGTACAATTAATCAATTATACTACATTATAGCTACAGCTCTCTCTATATAATAACTTATTATATACGTTAAACACAACAAATCTCGAATATATCCTAAAAAATAACGAAAATGTAGACATCCGCATCCGCATCCGCGGATGTTGAAATCAAAGATCCTCATCCGCATCCGCGGATGTGAAAAAAATGACATCCGCTACATCACTAATATATATAGAGGTTTTGTTCAAGCTGTTTATGAGAAAGGTCATTGTGGTCATTCGAGTTGGGCAGATTCTCGGAATTCCTTACCTCTAGCGAATTGAGTTTTGGTTAATTTCAACTTTTAATTGAATTGTTTCGTAAATTTTCATAGTGTTTCAATTTTTTTCGCATGGAAAGAGACTCGTGTGTTTCGTAAATTTTCATCTCGATGCAACTTAGATATTATATATATATATATATATATATATATATATATAATATAATATATATAATATATACGGGTTTGGGGAATGACGATCGTCGAATTGTTTCATAAATTTTCAATTCCGTTCGTTTTTCCCCACTGATATTCGAATGTTTATAAACAGAGTTTAATTGGATTCACGTCAGACCATTACTTCGGTCTTATATAATTATTTTAGGATTTATTTCTTGTAATACTTGTGTTACCTTATTTCTATACAATAATGTCTTGAAGTGCTATTGGATATGGGGAAGGAAATTATAAGCCGTGCTTTCAGAACATGTTAAAAGAGTTTAATATCAGCTATTACACAACCAATTCTATACATAAGGCTTCTTTAGCTGAAAGAGTTCAGATATATATATATATATAATATATATATATATAATATATCATAAGCTGCTTAAAAGACTATATATATAATATAGTAAACGAAATAAACTAGTTAACCATAAAATTAATTATTTTCTATTATGAAGTTTTCAAGGTAAACTATGTTATTTGTTTCGAAAAGTTTAAGTTCAATGAAGTTAATGTTAAATTTGCTTCTAAACTAAAATTAAATGTTATAAAATAAATAATATATATATATATATATATATTTACCTAACATAAGAAAAGAATGTGTATATATATATATATATATATATATATATATATATGTATGTATATATATATATATATATATATAATATATATAAATATAATAATATATATCTAGCATCCGATCATTGCAAAAAAAAAACTGGAAAGGTATGCAATTATAAAGGTGTATTTAAACAGAATTTAATTGGAATAACTATCGTCATATTGTGTTACACAATGGATGATTAATATTTCTGGAATACATGGCGCTATCTGAGGTGCAATCTGGCACATCAGCACCCGATTACATGGCTTGATGTAGCAACTCTGCATCTGCATACATGGTGCGATCTGACAACTCAGCAACTGAACACATTGCGCTATCTGGCAATTCAGCCAGAATAGAGGCTTATAAAAGACCGCGAAGTTGGTGAAAGACTCATTCCACCTCGGCTCCCAGCCGAGGAAGGACCTCTGGTCCTTCTCTTTCAGGCCCTTTGGTAAAACCCCTTAGTGGCCTCTTAGGTTAGGAAAACGAAAATAACTTGGGGGAGAACTCCTCTCTCCTTCAGGTGTCTCTCTCTCTCTCTCCTACAGGTGTCTCTCTCTCTCCTTCAGGCGTCTCTCTCTCCTTCAGGTCTCTCTCTCTCTCCTACAGGTGTCTCTCTCTCCTTCAGGTCTCTCTCTCTCCTACAGGTGTCTCTCTCTCTCCTTCAGGTGTACCCCTACCCCCTTGGCTCAGTCAACTGGCTGATTCTGGCTGATTAGGAGCCTATAAAACAACGCCTACTCGGCTGAAGTCTTAATGTGCACTTGGCTCCTGCCAGGTGAACACCTCTCCTCCTTTCTCTCGTCCTTTCTCTCTGGCCCTTTGGGGGGAATAGCTTGGGGGAGGCCCCCAAGTTGCATGCCCCTTGCAACCTAGGTTGGCAACAAAGGCCAGTACTCTTTTTTCTTTTTTTTCTTTTTTCGCAACATCCCCACCCCCCTTTGCAACAACCCCCACCCCCTTTGCAACAACCCCACCCCCTTTGCAACATTACATAATAACCTGCAACATTCTTGCACTCTCCCCTTTTGAGGCGCTATACTACTCTTGGTATTTCATTGTATGAGAACTTTTATTTACAAAATTTATGCGCAACTAATTTCACTTTTGTTATTTGTGTATATATATTCCAAGATCAATTTATCATGACCGTCTAAAGAATTCATAAAACAATTAACTGGGTTTGAATACCGAGGCTTCTAAATAACCATGAATTCAGAAGTGAATGAATTCATGATGTGTATGTTTGTGAGGTGTGTGTGTGTGTGTGTGTGTGTCTGTGATTTGCTTGCTGTTCAAACAATGAACGACTCTGATAATATTGATTCAACTGAATGATGTGAATCAGTTGCCCGCAGGAGGTAATATTGCAGAATCGAACATAGCCCAGTAAATGTATATATATATATATATATGTATGTGTGTGTGTGTGTGTGATATATATATTATATATATGTGTGTGTGTGTATATATATTATATATATATATATACAGGGCGTCCCAAAACAATGTATACACACTTTAAATAATTATAAAGGCAGGTTTATTAAAATTAATTTCATTTTCAAAATGTAATAGAATCTACAGACATTATTAATTGTTTTGTCAACGCCTGTTTTCAAACTGACGTCCGTTCTGGTCCAGGCACTGCTGATAACACGAAGCAATGGAATCGCAAACATCACGAAACATTTCGTTTGGTATTTGTGTGCATTCTCGTTCAATGGCTGCTCTCAATTCAGCGACTGTTGCAGGTTTTATAGCGTAGACTTGTCTTTTAAGTATCCCCATAAAAAAAGTCTAGTGGTGTGAGGTCTGGTGAACGCGGAGGGTATTCTACGAAACCCCTTCGTCCAATCCACATCCACATCGTGCCAAGTACACTCGCAATACTCCACTCTTCGGTCCGGATCATCTTCATTAATAGCATGGACTAATCTTGGAATGTAACTTTTCCATTGACAGCGCTTCAAAATGCGTTGGACAGACGATTCTGAATTCCTACCTCACGACTCGCTTGCCGCAAGATTTTCTGGACTTGGTGATACGTTTCCAGTACTCTTTCTTGTGGGGCTTGTCGATGTCCGTGGTCTTCCGGAACGCTTCTTGTGGATATTCTGAACAGTTCCATCGGCTTCAAACTTATCTCTAATTCGAGTGATGGTAAGTCGCGTTGGTGGATCTGTTTGAAACTCCCTCCTAAACTGTCTTTGCACTTCAACTGCGTTTTCACACTTCCAGTAGCATTTAGAATGAATTTCCTTTGTTCAAAGCTTAGTCTGACTGCCATTATTAATTCTAATGGGTTTAACTTGGAAAGAAAGAAACATCAATTGAGCTATCAGCTGTTAAAGTGTGTATACATTTTTTTGGGACGCCCTGTATATATAGTATATATATATATACTATATATATATATATATATATATAATATAATATATATATATAATATAATATATATATATATATATATATATTACTGTAAAAAATTGAATAAGTTATAATTTATTTACCATAAACACTGTCACCAGTTATAAAATTAGTTGGATAATATAAGCTAAATTAAGGCCGAGCGATGATGTACCCTAAATGGAAGATGACAAATTTACTCTTTAATAAGACAAACTGAACTTTCTCACCAGATTCCTCATGTAGATCAGTTTATTCAGCAAATAATAAGTAATGAATCTGAAATTACACCTGAATAACAACACAGAAAAGCTTCTTTATGTAGGAAAGAGAGACCAAGGGCAAACGCCCACAAAAATTATCCTCCTTTATAAGAAGGAGCGAGCTGAATTCAAGGTCTCCAAGGCTCACGATACGATTTTTTTTTTTTTTTTAAAGATTGTGTAGTGTGTAAATGCATGTATGTGTAGTGAAGAATACAGGGAGAAGTGTGTGTGTGTGTGTTTGAGAACATGCTGGACTGCTCACAGAGTAGATGAGACACGGGATAAAGATCAACTAAAGAGGACAGTGACAGGAGAAAACACGAGTTCCAGCACTCCCTGTCTCTTGCCTAACGTCCCCCACCCCCGAGGAATACTTCCCTGGTCAATTGGTATCTACAGTCTATTCCATTAATTGATAAACTATTTATTATTAATAATAATAATAATAATAATAATAATTATAATAAAAATGTTTCAGAAACTTCCCCCAAATTTTACAGGTTTTCCTTGATACTCCAGCAATGTTATTTAAAACAGTCCTTGAGTAAATTAATATGATCGTTTTAATTATAATATTTCTAACTTTTCGATCAAACGTTTCACCCATTTTCAAGAACTGAAATATAAATCGTTAAATTAATATTTTCAGTTGAAACTTGAATATTATTTCAAAATAAATTTAATTTTGTTTTTTAAAAAATTCCTTCACCTCAAAATTTTCTTTTATATCCAATTTAATTAAATATTTTTAAAATACCTGCCATTTTATTAACTTTGATATTGATGTCTGGTTTAAGGTTGTTTTTTCTATTATTATGGATTCCGTTATTCCTAGATCGTAGAAATTTATAGTTTTAAATACCGGGTGATCCATTTAAAACCGTACCCAAATTACAATTTTTTTTTTAATTTGGTACGGTTTCAAATGGGTCACCCTGTATTATATGAAAGTTTTGAACAATTTAATTTGTAGGTTTTTTTATGTTCAAGTTTGATGTGGTCACCAATTTTTGAAGTGTTCACCAATTTTTGAAGTGTTCACCAATTTAATTTTATCTGGTTTTTGATTTTTTTTATCATTAAGGTCTTTGTCGTAGAAAGTTGCAGTTTAAATATTATGAGAACATTTTTTACAAATTAATTTGTAAGTTGTGTTTTTATGCTCAAATTTGAAGGGTCATCAATTTTAATAGGTTTATATTTATGTTTTAATGTTCTGATGTGAAATGTATCAGTTGGATAATCTCTATTAGAGGAGTTACATCCATCTTCCTTGCATGTGAAAAAGTATACAACATTACTCATATTATTATCTCAGAAACACATTTTCAAGTTGATAAACATGATGATAATTTTTCTTTGGTTTATACTAAATTTTAAATTTAAATTTCTCCATTTTAGTATTTTCATCAAATTTTATGTTTCATCAAATTTTATATGTTTCATCAAATTTTATTCAGAATCGACTTAATTTTATTTCTTATTTTACACCCAACCTCAGTTTTTTAAACCTCAGTTTAGTAATAAAATATTATATTTTTATAATTTATATTGGTTTTATTATCTAGCTTTTAACTTTATTTAAAAATATCATTGATAACTTCTTCAATAATAATAATTTGAGGGAATCCATTAGTAACTTCTCTGTTATTCTTTTAATTTCTTTATCAAATAGATTCCAGTCTGAACTTATTTTATACGCTCTATTTAATAAAGTTTTAATTATTTAACTTTATAGCTGTGTGGATATACAATCTACAGAGTGGGGGCAAAAAGTCTGGCACCCCCTTTAATGTAAAAATTAAATATGTAAATATTTTGAGGGGGTGCCCAGACGTTTTGCCCATCCTATACAATCATTTGTCTGTTGGTTTTAATGTATATATTTCCTTGAATTGAACCACTTTCATTGATTTAAATCAATATTAAAGAACTGTTTTTTTTTTGTAAGGAAATTTAAGTTTGCTTTTTTCTTCTTATTCAGGAAGGAGGGGCAACTGTAGGCTTACAGGCCTACAGTATTTTTCTAGTTCTTGAATTAAAAAAATTCAATATTACTTCGATTCTTAAAAACCGTAAAAGTACCGTCTACATAACACGTATAAAAAATATAAATTAAAATGAATTAATATTGGTTCAAATAGATTGGTTAAAACTGGATTACGAAAGTAAGTTAGGTAAATTTCGATAGAAGACTAGTTTGGGTTAAGGTAGATAGTTAGGGACAAAGTAAAATACCTAAAATAAAGTATTATGCTAGGTTACAGATGAATAAGTTAGATGGATTAAAGTTCGGTTAGGTTAGGTTAGGTTAGTTTAGGCTAGTGTTTCCCAAAAGGGTGCCACGAAATTTCATGTAAATGACACAAATAAGCGATTAAACAGTCCAAAGTTACTGAAATTTCAAACACTCAAATTAAAGCCTTCTAAATTTGGAAATTGTAACTTCTTTTTGAGGGTGCACTCTTGGAGAAGTTTTTCCTTCTTTTGGGTATCAAAGCTTCTTTTCAGGTGATGTAATAACTTTATTTAATGATACATAACTTTCTTAGATAGAAGAAATAGTCTTCAGAACTTCTTTTTTTTTGAGTGATTTGGGAAAAAAGTAAAAAGTAACCCGTAAAAAGTAAAAGTAAAAAAGTAACCCGTAAAAAGTAACCCGTAAGATTACGGGAAGTCTTTGGTTTCCTCGAATGAAACAAAATATTTGACATTTATTACGTCCATACAGAAAATGTGGCTAGCATCACAGTTCGGTCGGTAACACCATTTCCCTATAAGCGAAGGGAAGTCACTGTGGTCGGGAGTTTAAACCCCGATGATGCTGGTAACAATAATAATAATAATAAAGGAATTAGAGCAATGGGCCGCATTGGTTGGCCTGAGCGTTGTGCCAGTTTCTGACCCTCCTGAATAATTATCATTATTATATGGAAACGTTTTGGCTCAATTTCAAGTTACGTGGCGTTTGGTAGAAGGAACTAAATGCTACGAAAGAAAACACATGGCACGTAGTGCCTTGAGCCAAAAAAGAATGGCAACCACTCGTTTAGATGATAAAAGTTAAAAACGAAAGAGTAAAGTAAAGATAGGTCACGTTAGGTAATGTTAGATACGAAAGGAGAATGCAACATATGTAAGGTTAAGTTATGTTATGTTATGCTATGTTATGTTAGTTCGCAAAACGTGTGATATATAATTTTGTTTTAACATATTAAATTCAATTCTTTGTAAAATTATCTTCATTACCTACACAGAACTTAAGAATTCTAAGCTGAAATTTAAAGTTGTACAAAACCACCCAGAATTTATGTAATTCAGAATAACAAGCAAAGGAAAAAAGATGTCGGAGTGTATGATAGTATCATAAATTATACTTTAAATTTAGCAATATATAATTATTATTATTATTGCAAATATTTACCCAATAACCGTCATAAAATAACGGACTACATCATTATAATTTTTTTTATCATTGTTCATTTGCAACATTGATCATATTTCTGTGCGTGAACAGTACAACAACAGCACCTCCTAATCAAAACTGCTGCAACTTTAAAAATACTTCATTTTGTATTATAATGCTTTGTACGAACACAAGCAATAACCTTTCATTATTTTATCATCTCATAAATGCTACTATTGCAGTACTGTATTTCTTCAATATATAGTTAATATTTGCGACATTTATAGATTATAGATAAAACCATGATATATCATTATGGTTCAACAGTATTTAGCATAGTTTGTTCAAGTTAGTTATTATCGAGGAATTAAAATTGATAATAAATTTATCTTTTATGTTCATATCGAGAAAATTGATTGAAAATTATGGCGTTTAGATTTTCATTGTAATATGGCAAGTATTTTGTATATATATATATATATATATACATAAAGAGAGAGAGAGAGAGAGAGAGAGAAATATAGATAGATAGATAGATAGATAGACATTAAAAAAATGCGCTTAGCCAATATAAGGTTGTGCATAACCTTTTACTACGGTGTACAAACCAAAGTAAACAAAGATACACTAAAAAATAGTATACCATTTGAAAGCTTTATTCAAATTGAATACTAAAACGTATCAGTATCTCGTATGTTTGCCATTACCCTCATGCGCAGCTCTCAGACGTTCAGGGTATGATTTCAGGAAATGTTCAAACAAATCTCCGTTATTTTCAAGTTCTTGGAAGAGAGTTTGCATGTACTGAAGGAGGATCTCTCGAGAATATCGGTTAAGACCCAAGTTCCTGCAGCATCAAATCTTTCACTTTGTCCTTAAAAATCGCTCCAAAGTGCTCTGCTACGTTCAGATCTGGGGAATTTCCTGGGTATTGAGTCCGATCAAAGAAATTGATCCCAGAGTCTCTCAGAAGGGAGCATGGGAGCATGGGAAAAATGGGGAGGCACTGCCATGAAGATAAACCACTTCCGAGGTGTCTATTACATTTTGTGAATCCAAAAGAAATGGAATGACACTTTTTGTAAGAACAGTTTGCCAATAATATACACCATCCCATGAAGCGCCTTCTTCTTTGCTCACCGACATCATTTTGACAGCAGTGAAGTAAATGAATGAAATGAGTGTAATGAGCTTTTTTTTTGCAAAGCTGTTGATAATGCTCATGGTTTTCAATATCTTCTGAGGAAAATGACCACACTCTATCATTTTGATAATCTGGCCGAAGGACAGTCCAAACAAAGCATTCATCCCTTGGTGCCAAGTGCATGAAATGATCTTCATCCCACAGACGCAGATAATCGCAAAACTAAAGTCGATTCTCAGTACTTATTAGGGATATCATTGGTTTCGGGATCACATAGAAAGGTTTCAATCGTTGCCTCGTGCGATATCGTTGAATCGTTGACCGGTCAACATCCTTCTTTCACCTCTCCAAGATGGTTTTGGCAACTTCGTCGCCTTTTGCCACTGCTTTCAGTCACAATGTCTATCCTCTTCTGCGACAGTTTTTCGAGCCTGCCTTCGCCAAATTTTTTAAAGCACGAGTCGTATCCCTTCTTTCGCTTGTCAGTCATCCATCTTTCTCTACGATGAAGTTTTAGGCGATCCATTTCAGATTGGTGAAAGTTGAACCTGCTTCTATTACTTTTCAATAGGCATTTGCTCGAATTCACTACCTCCAACGACATCAGCCATCGTCACCTCAGTTATTGATCTGAAATCACAATGAAATTATCAATTAAAACAAGTATAATACACTTTCTTTGGCAGTACAGTAAAGTTTGCGCCTCTACTATCAAAGGTTGCCGGGGTGCAAACTTTGTTCGGTTATACACAACTCCGTACTGAAGTTCATAATGATAGCAATATCATGGAATCGGGATTTATCTGTAATTAGACCATTCTCTGCCTAATGATGTATGTTTGATCTCTCTCTCTCTCTCTCTCTCTCTCTCTCTCTCTCTTTACCTTTCAACGTTTTTCTCTCTTTTTCTTATCGTCTTTTCTCTAAATCTTCTTTTACGTCGTTTTTGTCTCCAAATTCTGTACGTCACACTTTCGCCTTCAGCCTTAATTTCCTTTTTCTTATTTGTCTTCCATCTTTTCTCTCTCTTTCTTCTTCTACCTTTAAAGTATAAAACTCTTGAAGGGCTTTTGTGATTTAAGAGCAACACAAAATTAAAAGCCTTTCAAATTGTCAAAAGTTATTCCCAAAAATTTCTCTTTCAAAATACATTTAGAAATGCCATTATGTATTATAATTTTTACGTAAAACGAATATATTTAACCAAAAAAGATATATATATATAATATATATATTATATATATATATATACGGTAGCGCAAAAAATATTTGCCAAGTTTTTCATTGCTCATATCTTTCTGGTGAAAAACGTCTAAATGCTGTTAAGACATTTGGATAGATAATTTAATTGTCTTCAGATTGGTATATCAGGTGATTTTTTTTTAAACATATGACACTTTAAAAGGTTTGTATTCATTTTTTATTAACTGAAATAAAAACATTAAATTTTTACTGTGCCTTCTTTACACATAGGGAATTAGTTCCCTAGTGCAAACCATGCCCTATGTGGTGTCATCTCAGCTCATAATACTTGCAAGATACTTTCAACGGGAGAATCCTGTCCAACAAATTTCTGCAGTTTATGAAAAAGGAATATTATGGCCACCAACATTACTTGATATGACCTTTATCTGTGACTTTTATCTGTGGGGTTACTTAAAAGATAGAATGCTTAAACAGAATCTATACGCAATGGAGGAATTGAAAGCATCAGTTGAACAAGAACTTTCTCAGATTTCACCAAATACTCTGTTCAGAGTACTGTAAAATTTTGTTGTTTATGTGCAAAGCGTTAATGAACTGAGAGTACATCACATAGAGCATGTTTTGCATTAGGGGCACTAATTCCCCATGTGTAGAGAAGGTACAGTAAATATTTCAAAGTGTCACATGTTTTAAAAATTCACCCGATATATATGATATATATATATTATGATGTTATCTGAAAAATTAACTGCAAATAAATGCGAGGTATTAAAGCTTTTCTACAGTAGGCCTACATGCAGAAAGTTAATAAAAATCAGTCAGGAGGGACAGATATTGGCATAGCGCTCTGACCAACTAATGCTGCCCTTTGCGATATCTTCTGGATTATTATTAACAACACCATCGGGATTCGAACTCTCGACCTCAGTGTTTTCACTTCGCTTGTACCTGTACAGAAATGATGTTACCCACTGAGCTACGGGGGCTGGCACATGCAGAATGTTTGTTGCCCCTACTGACCTATTATTGGGAAAGTTGCTCCTCTTTCGGACTGCATTTACACTGGTGTATTGAGGTAGGGTGTTGATCGCGGTAAGGTTCAACATGTCTCCCATCAACTTCAATAACATTTTGTAACTTCTTGCGCTACTGAGAAATTACAATTTGGATAGAACGTTGACTTAACTGTGCCCAGCATGTGCTATCCTACTTTAGCTCTGTTTTGTATTCGAAAAATACTCGTGGTTGTTTGGTTTCTCATGGTAACACTAATTCCCATACCCAAGTTATATCTCTATCTACTGTACACGTGATTCAAAATTTATTCCTATAAAAAGGAACAGCCTGGAAACTCATTTTCGGTACGTGGGAGTGAGAATGCCCCACCAGAGGTCATCTGAGCCAGACTATTGACAGGGTGGGTAGCCGGCCCAACCCATCCCAGGAGCCAGTAACTAGGAGCAAACCCAAAGCCTCACTGCCCAAAGTCTGGACACCGAAGACACTGAGCTGCAGGGAGCCATCATATAACTATACCTTCTTGAAAATACCTACACTGTTACCTATTTACCTATCCTTTGGGTCCCTTTCCGTTATCTGCCCCCCTGCATTATTGAATACCCGGTTAGGTCAACTGTACGCCCTTGACGATTGGTTAGGTTAAGTCGTGATATTTTCGTTAAAACTAACGAAAATATTACGACTTAGCCTAACCAATCGTCAAGGGCGTACAGCTAACCTAACCGGGCATTCAATAATGCAGGGGGGCAGATAACGGAAAGGTACCATCCTTTGTTGAAGATTTATTTCTATACGTAAATCTATACCTTCATTTATTTCTACAGTTTACTTGTACCTTTATCAGTACGCCAGTCTTGAAGTTGACAAATGATCCGTGAGACGCCGTCATGTGAAGACCGTACCCAGATTTCATCCAGTGCATTTAGTGTGAAGGGTTGTTAAAGATGCTTCCAGTTGTGACATACGTGCTAACAAAAACCTATCGAAACACACACACACACACACACACACACATCTCTTGATGTTACCTCTCACATTATTTTACTCATAGGAAACTAATCTAATTTAACCCAATCCTTCTAATTCCAAATAGTTTTGTAATTTTTAGCTGTAAATTATGTTCGCAAGTTTATTAATCCTAAAAAATTAACTTAAGCTTTGTCTAATAATGATAATGTCGAAAGTAACGACATTGTTATTCAGTTTTTAACAAATATTTTTTAAGATTTGGGGACAGTCGCTGGTCCCCAAAAAGCAGAATTATAGATTAGGTTGCCTTTCTAAAGGGTAGGATAATTTGGAGACAGGCAAATTTCAACCTTATTGCACTATTGCATAAAATATAATCGTATATGTATCTTGGAAGGTTCTATCGTTAATTTGAGAATACGATCATATAAACATTTCTTGGCCTTCATAATCCATATACTTTCTTATGCGATCATGCAGTAACATTAAATCGCATAAAAACACATAGTTTCTCTATACGACTACATAAGTCGTATAGTTTAGGTTAAATTTCGATGTGAAAGGCGTTCAAACTATTAATTTAACACCATTTCCTTATATAAGCAAATTGAAGACATTGAGGTCGGCAGACCGAACCCCGATGATACTGGTAACAGTAATAAAGAAGTTAGTGCAATGGGCCGCGTCAGTTGGCCTGAGGGCCGTGCCAGATTTTGGTCCTCCTGACTGGCAGTTTTAACACCGAAGAATCTGTCACCTAAAGGTCAGTGGTCTTATTAAGCCCGTCACCCTCGAACCTAAGTAGTACCATCGTGGAAGTCAGGGTTCTCACAAGGCTGTGTACAGTAGGTCGAACTTCATTAAGTCAGGAATGAAGGGAACGACTGGGCCAGTCACTACCAAATTACTGGGTCATAGAGTAAAATAAATTAATTGTTTCAGAGACGGCCGTATACGGTTATATAAAATTGAAACTCAACATACTCTATGTCAAAGAAATTTCCCGAGGCATACTTACCCTGGACAATAGTTTTTTTTTCAATTCTAGAGACCAGCTGCTGCAGAGCCGCCTCAGATGAGGAACCTGCCCTGACCCTATACTGCTGTTCAGACAACTGACTGAGCAAAGTTTCTAAGTGCCAGTAAACAACTCGTTCCAGGAATGGGATATAACCCCTTATTAGCGATGTTCCACAGATCTTTAGAAACCAGGGCTCAATAACGTGCCAGCCCTTCGGCAGAAGCACAGGGTAGATAACATCTCCTGGGGCCTTAAAAGGTATATAAATTCTGCAACTGCCCTTCTAAACTAATAAATATCTCACAATGGTTCATAGGATCGGGCGTCAAGTTTACCCTACATATATATATATATATATATATATATATATATATATATATATATATATATAATATATATATAAAAAACACAAAGACATAAAGGAAGAAATAAATACTGTATTCTTTTCCTCCTAAACTATTTTCATTATTAATATATTTTGACCCGAAAATTAAATAAAATAAATTATTGCTAAAGTTGAAGCTGTGCAATACATCATTTGGACACAGATGGAGAAATGGAGAGAATTTATTGCTGACTCTAAGGGCTGGTAAACAAAGGAGAAGAGAGAGAGAGAGAGAGAGAGAGAGAGAGAGAGAGAGAGAGAGAGAGAGAGAGAGTTCATTTATAGAATCAAGTAGTGAAGCGCTGTTGTAAGAACTTCAACAAATTTGAATCGGGATGGCTCGATGGTTTAGAACAGTAGTTCTGTGACCATACCATGCGGGTCCGAGCTCCAGTAGTTCCTAATTTCACACTAATCTGATTCTACTTTAATACATTTTAAATAGCTTCTTCTTTATATATTGGCTATAAGACTGTATTTCTTATTTAATTAACCAATATGTTCAATGTTAATGCAAATGAAAATTGCAGACATTTCCTCGTTCTAATAACACCAGTAACTCGTAGAAACCTTTTAATTGAGGTTATTCCGCTAAACTGTTATGGTCTTCGAGGTATCATTTTCCCTGAATTCGTAAATGTATGGGTTAAATCGTTTTACTTAAAAGTCGCTATAAATTTTATGCCAAACGCAGACTTCAAATTAAGAAATTTCAAATATTTCTATAATAAAATGGAGGAAATGTCTCATTCATAAATGTCTTTTCTATTATTATTGCTATTACCATTGTTTCAGAGATGTGTCACGTGGTTATTTCGGCTTTATTACTACCTTGGTTAAGAACTATCTTCCTTCACAGCGAGATAAATTCAACTTCGGACATATAATATAAAGTGAGGCGGGATGCTGCAGAGGGGTCGACCGCAGGTCGATCCTGAACCGTCGTTCAAGCTCAACAAAAGTAACAAAAGTAAGTAAGTAGTACTATACTTGTTGTTATTATTATTATTATTATTATTAGTATTAGTATTAGTATTGTTGTTGTTTTTGTTGTTTTGAATTAACTAAATATGGTAAATATTGGTAAATAGGTGAATATAGTAAATATTAAGTTCCGAAGAGCTCAGGTTTTTTTACAAAGTCAGAATCTATACAAAGATCTTGATTGGCCGAAATTGGCCACGTGGGAAATAACTTACCAATCTAGAACGACCACCTACGTAGTGTAATTTGGTCTTTGGAAAATTTAATATTAGCTATATATAATAGTAATGTACGTATTAAAGTACACGTACCAAAAGAAATGCAAAATAGTATATAAAAAATTATTATTTTATGTTAACGTCTCATGGCCGAATGAAATACGTGGCGACTCACGAAATTCTAAACTTCAATGACAGTGGTTCTAACCTTACCGAGGTAAGGTAAATTTATTTCTAATGTATTTAATCTTAAAACTTAAATTGCTGTTAGTATATTGGTATGGAATAACTTAGAAAAAGTAACTTGCATGTAATTACATTCCATTAATAAAAAATAAACTGAAAGGGAATTTAACTTACACTTTCTCCAATAGATAGCCGTCTAATTCGATTGAATTATTTTCATCATAGAATAAGTTCGATGAAAAGTATTTCATCAAGCATCAAGGCTCGATGAAAAATATTTTCCATCAACTGAGAGCACTTGCTCGATAAAAGTATTTTCAATAGCTTGATGAAATTCCAGTCTGTGTTTCATTCATTAGAAAGAAATTGAATTTGAATATCACACTAAATTCAAACCATTTGTTGTAAATAATTTTCCTATTTTGTCTTTTCTGAAAAAGGAAAATTTTGAATATTATGAAAGTGCATTGATTTATTTCCCATAAAAAATAATATGATTAATTACAGAAGAAAAATGTGGAAGGAGAATTCATTTTAGAGTGACATTGTCGTATGATAAATAACAAGAACTATAAATACTTCTTAACATTTCTAATCTGCAGCGCACTAGCATCAGCAGTGCCCAACCGGCCGATAGCGATCGGCTGTCAATTACCAACCTTTTTTAAGTTGATCGTACAAGATAGAATTGGGCATTTGACTCATGCCTAATTAAATTATATTATCAAGCTTTTAAAATTTGCTGTACTTGCAATACATCCTCTTTTTGATAAGTTTGAAATTTTGTCCTTTCTTACAATTTAGTTTAAAAGATGTAATGACGTAGGGCATGATTGCAGTTGTAAGGTATGGAAGTGGAAGAAGTGGAGATGGGAGAGGTGGAAGGTAGCTGAATATGGGCAGGACAAGGTAGTTCGCTCTTCCTGACCAAAGTTTAAGAATATCTCAGCTCCCCACAGAGGTTGGACAATGGACACCCTTACTCTAGGATCTATAAATTCTAGAGAATGACAGGCATTCATTTATAAATCATTAAATTATAATGTTTATGTTTATTTATATGATTTTATTTTAATGCATTTAATGTGAAACCCCGCAAAAAAACAACAAAAAAAACCAACAAGATTCAAGTTTTGAATATTTGAATTTTTTTTATTTAAAAAGTTGTGTTACAACTTTATGGAAATCTCACTTTCCAGACTAGTAAAAAGCTTGTACACAAATGATACAATTTGTTAAAGCACTGAAGAAAGCCGAGTCCTCAGGAGTGAACTAAACTTTCACTCATTGAAATACAAGAAAGAACATTTTAATTAAAGGAAATTTCAGGGTTGAAATGATGAGACTATTAATGGCTAGATAGCAAAACGTGAAACACCCCATTCCTTATTTCACTGGTTCTCAAACAGGGTTACGCGAAAGATCAACAAGGGGTACGTGACACAATGGAAGAAATTCCAAATAAAATTACACTTATTTATTTGCACGAAAATACAAAAATATTTTATATAAAATATAAAAAATTAACAATATTTTATTTTTTATATATTTATATATTGATTATATTCGTAATATTAACTTATATATAATACAGGGTATTCAAAAAGCTGCGCAACCCAAAAATAGGTTACAATCATATATGCATTCTCCAATGGGTTGCGTATCTTTCTGAACACCCTGTATTATGGCACATATTTACTGACACAGGGTGAAACAGTGATGATAAAATAGAAGAAAGTTAAACAAAGAAGCTTGAGAAACCCTGTATTTTTAGAAGCAAATCGAAAGGCAAAAGAAATTTTTAGGAAACGTATGAAAATGATCAGGTTTTGCTCCAAGTCGCGTCTTTAAAGTACTTCATCCTCCTTAAACTGATTCAAAAGCTTATTATAAAATAAGCGAAAAAGATGTCTTCTGTTCCTAAATGAAGGTAGAAACATCCATTAAGGAAGTGTTTCTATCAAATAAAAGTCTCTTTCTACTCTACGCATTATGACGTTATGACGAGGAGAAAAGAGGATAAACCTTCAGTTTATGATGCGATAATGGCTTTATTTTTAAAACGAATAATTTATTATCAACCCTGTATATATATATATATATATATATATATATATATATATATACACACACACACACACACACACACACACGGGGTTTTGTTCACTGGTATTTTGCGAGGGGGGGGGGGGTCGATAGAAAATCCGTTTATATAGAAAATAATTAGTTTTAATGAATGACTTTTTATATGGTGCAAAAACATATAAAACATATATTTAAATTATATAAAATACGCTCTTTTTTTATTTAAAACTAAACCTACAGGGTGTAGCATAAACTTAAATTTTTTCAGCTCCGTTTATATTTCAGATAAAAATATAGATAATTAATCACACACACACACACGCACACACACACACACACACACACATATATATATATATATATATATATAGAGAGAGAGAGAGAGAGTGTGTGTGTATGTATATATATATATATATATATTAACGCAGCAACTACTTCAACAACAATAACAGCTCCCGAAATATTTCCCACGTGACGATAGAAAGCTTGGTAAGAAGTGGAGTGTATGCCGAACTTGCGGGAAACCTACACGATAAATTGATGGAACGTTCTTCTGACAAGACTTTGCAGTTGTCATTCCCGTCAAAGGACTTGCGTACATTTTGGATAGTACAGAAAAGTGAGTGTCCAAAACTGGTGTCTAAAGCGTTGAAAGTTTTAATTTCATTTGCAACTTCATACTTATGCGAATTGGGCTTCTCATCAATAATTGCAATTAAAACAAAGGTATAAAATTTAATGTATATATGTTACTTTGTATATTTTTTATGCAGAAAGGAGGGGCCAAGGGCAAATGCCCACAAAAACGCCCCTCTCCCTTCCCATAGAAGAAGGAAAAAAAGAGCCAAAATCAAGATCCAAGGTTTGAGAGATGCCTGGACACTCTGCGTTTGAGAGATTGAAGGTCATAGACAGAGGGAAATATGGATTGAAGAAGGTTGTTCCATAGTTGACCGGTTGAGTAGATGAAAGATTGAGAATACCGATTAACCCTTACGTTAGAGAGTTGGACAGAAAAAGAGTGAGAATGTGTCGAAAGTCCGGTACTGCGTGCTCTTCTTTGTAAGTTTTTGTAAGTGAAAAACTCGTGGAATGTACACGAGTTTTACACTTACAAAAAAAAAAAGTTTGTCTGATTTTACATTCAAATCTACCATAATTATTATTAGTGACAAGACAGAGCTACTGTATTATACTGATCTGAACTAGCATTTTTCGGTAACAAAATTACCCATCTATTAAATAAAATTAACCAAAACTTTTCTAACTTTTCTCAAAAAGAAAGTGGAGATGATCGATAGTACAATAATCCCCAACACCATTTTTCGGCCATGAGACACTTTAAAACTTCAAAATATGTATCAAACCACATCGATATTTTGAAATATGAATGTCTATCAAATAGATAAACACTTTTGGTTTTTCATAGTTTTTTATTTGATATAAAAGACAATAAATAATAAAAGATTTATTGAATCAATTTATTTAGAATCCTGTTCATTTCCCTTTTCATTATGTAAAGTTGTGACACACGTTCTGGTGGCATTCCATTGATGAACTTTTTCCATTTGTTCTTGATGTCTATTCATAATGTCTATTTACTTTTGTCAAACCTCTCGCTATTCTATCGCAGCCGATTTAGTTGCCATGCCACCTATTTTTACACCTTTAGACGAAAAGGGTTTTAGAATTTAGGTTTCCAACATTTTCAATGAACACAAATGACCAATACATGAGTAAATCCTTTCCCAACCCCACTTTCCTCAGAATGTCAGAACGATTCGGTTACCTTTTTTTCGTTTATTTTTTCAGTCGTATTTTATTTATTTTTTATCGCAGACATTTTTCATAAATATTTTCATAATATTTTCATAGAAGAATTTGGTAAACCGAAAGATCCGTAATTTTTTTTTCATTCCATTTCTTGCCACGGAAAAAATTTTTTTGTTAGATTTTTTTTTTTGTTTGTTTTTGTTATAGGAGAACGCAAATCGCAACTTATTTGTTTTTTGCTTCCCTGCCAAATTTTTTGCTGGTAAATTTCTCTTGTCAATTTTTAGGTGTGTGTGCGTGCGTGCGTGCGTGTGTGTGTGTGTGTGTGTGTTGTGTGTGCGTGTGTGTGTGTGTGTGTGTGTGTGTGTGTTTTCATATACTTCTTCTTTTATTCCTATCTATCAAACCAATTCACTCCCTGCCTGTAATACCTTATTCTAGCAATCTTGAATAAGAGGCTTTGTAAAACAAGCTTCGCTATAAACCTCTTTGGTTTTCGATGCATATTGGAATACATACAATTACCAACGTATATAATTAATAATGTTTATTCAGTCAGTGAACGCTACTTGAGGAAAAGTTGATATATTATTCATTAACTGCATTAGGATATCGGGAATTTACGAGGTTTTGGCAGAATTAACAATCTTTCGGCTTTTTCTGCTTCAATAATTGATGCACAACAAATCCATTATTGTAAAACAGTGTGTACCTTAAGTTTTGGTCTTGGGTTTTCTGTTCTTAAAATAACCAATATACTTTTGTAAGTAAAAAATTTGAAATAAATTTGAAAAGCAGTGGTCTTTGCGAAGTGACAATGTTCACAATATTGTCTTGAAACGAAATTTGAAGTTCATTAGCCTGAAAGATTTGTTAAATTGTTTTCCCTCGCAATACCAAAGGTCATATAACGGAGAGGACCTACAGCTTTAGGTAGGGTTCGAACCACAGGTTGCTACATTATCTGACAATACCCTATCCAACTACTACCCGGATCCAATGTCGCTTAACTTCGTTGATCGACGGGAAGCCGTGTTACGACACTGGCTACAACGTAGCCCCAGATTTGCTGAAGCTTTAAAGTCACTCAAAGATAACAACAATTCAGCGCACTTCAGAAAAACTCATAAATCAAATTCATTGTAATTATTTTGCAGTTCCTTACAGAGATGAAATAGATATTCTAAGAAATGCCTTTCTCTCTGTGGCAAAGGATTTCTACGTGGCTCGAAGAATACCCGCAGAAAAACAAGACCGATCTCCAGTCTCCCGTTGGTATTCAAACCACGTACAACGCACCTACTTTTTCGTTTCAATTAAATACATTAACTGAAACATAGCAACCCTATCGATGATTCATCAGAATTGAGATCTGATTTTAATTTATAAATGAATAACGATTCCATAATCTTAAACTTAAAATCAGAGTTACTATCTAACAAATGCAGGGTGTCCACAATGTCTTGTCACCCCAGTAAAATACTAACTGATTTTAGTTCTTCTTTCAGACCCATTTGAAATGTGTCATAGCAGCAACTATACGATTGAACAAAGCATATTGGCTAGTACCTGGGTCCATAAGAGACCACGTAATGGCAAAACCATTGAAAATATTCGTGCAGACTTCCAGGACTGATTCGGTAGTGCAACTCCTCCAAAAAGGATTCTGTTGAGATGGGAAAAAAGACTGTTCACAACAGGAACTGCAAAAGATAAACCAAAAACTGGCAGGCCATCTAGGCAAGGAACAACAACAGTGTGCATTAGTTGGGCAATCTGCGTCAAGATCACCAAAAAAATCTATCCGTAAGCGATCGTCAGAGTTTGGCAAAGTAAAACGAAATTCAGTTAGTATTTCACTGGGGTGACAAGACATTGTCAACACCCTGTACCCCAAAATCAGACTGTGACATTGGGTATTTACGAATACCTCGGTAGATCTGTTTAACCAAATCAATCCCTCAGAAAACCACCTAACTCTTACATACGCAACAATGTACATAATAATAATAACCACCCATAAGCCCTTCTCATAGGAAAATTTATCTTAAATTAAAAACCAAGAGCAGGTCGCCCGAGAACTTCAGCTGGTGTTGAAAGCAGTATTGATATACTTTCCACGATCGCAGTAAGTTCACAACGATCGGTGAGAAAGATTGCATATGAAAGTGGACATTCAAACACATATGTACACCGAATATTGCAGCGTCACAAATTTCAGTCGTACAAGATACATTTTGTACAAGAATTATGTGGGTATGAGACAGATCGACGACTTCAATTTTGTGAATGGTTTAAGTCAAAAAGAAATAATTATTTAGCAATCAGGTGTGTTTCCACCTGAACGGATACGTAAACCAACACAATACGGCGTACTGGGCGCAGGATAATCCTCGTGTCACTGTTGATGCTCATCACCAAACTAACCCAAAAGTAATAGTGTGGTGCGGCATTCATGGAAATCTTGTTTCGGGACCAGTATTTCTGGAAGGAGGACTTGATGCCGAACGATATCTGTAGTTGTTGCATGAGGTATTGAAACCATATTTTAACGAAATGTCACTCGCAGTTCGACATAGGTTTTACTTTCAGCAGGATGAAGCACCACCTCACTTTGGTCATGAGATGCGACGTTGGTTGGATGAAGTTCTTCCTGGCCGATGGATTGGGCGCAGGTGACCAATCGCGTGGCCACCAAGATCCCCGGACCTCACACCCCTAGATTTTCTTTTCTGGGGTCATCTTAAGTATGTTGTGTTCACTGACCGTCCACGTACCATTGACGACCTTAAAGAAAATATCCGTGCTGTTTGTGTACAAATCACACCAGAGACTTTGGCACGCGAGTGTGTTTATGTTTGGAACATCGTATCAACATATGCGAACAAGAAGAAGAAGAACATCAATTTGAACATTTTTGTTTTCGTTCAAATGTATTACTTTTGTAAATTTAATTTAAAATAAATTTTCCTATGAGACCTGACTTGTGGGACACCCTGTATATATACAAAAGAATACAAAGTAATAGAAAAGACACCAAACACCATAGGACACCAAGGATCTTGATTTTGGCTCTCTCTTCTTATAAAGGGGGGAGGAGCATTTTTGCGGGCACACGCCCTTGGCCCCACCTTTCTACATGAAAAACCCAGCCGCAAAAGACCGGCTGTTCCCTACGAGGCTGTCTTTTGAAGAAGGAAGATTAAAAGATGGATGAAATTTTAAAGATAAATGAAAATTTTCAAGCGAGGCAGAAAAGGAAGGTTAAAAGAAAGGAGGGAAATTTATAAATAAATAAAAATTACCTTTTAATTTTTAACCCTTTCGGTATTGCGTGTGAGGGCGGAACGTACTATATCCCACAGACGGCGTTTCTTTTACACCCATTCAAATGCGGGCGTGAAAATTAAGATCGTACGGCGTACGTAGTTAGTCTGTGGTAATCATTCGTACGTCGTCGTAGTTAGGTCTTAAACTTCTTAAAGGGTTAATGACGGACAAACGGTGAACGGCTACTGAAAAATACCTAAGTTATCCCTATTTTCTCTAAAGATTAGAAAAAGGAATTTTCATTTCTTTATTCCAACGTACACTAATTTATATAGAAAACAATATTTCTTCATGTTATTGGATCGCTTTTGACATATATATATATAGTCTGTCAGAAAGTTCCTGTCCCATTAATACAACACGATATTAACCTTTGGGACACGACTTCTGAAACACTGTGTGTGTATATATATATATATATGTGTGTGTGTGTGTGTGTGTGTGTGTTTCAGAACCTGATGCTTCCATGTTTTCAAGGATCAGAGGAGATTCTAAATGCCTGAAAGTAATTAATCACAGCATGAAAGTTTTGCACTGGATCGGAGCTCCTTTGTATAGACGAGGGGTTCACAAAATTTATTTCCCTGTGTAGTGTCACCTACAGCAAAACAGAAAAGTTACCGTACGAACACCCTAAAACATTTTCACAACAGATTTTTATAGATTACCGTTACGTTACAGGAATTTATAGTGAAACTACAGTGTGTACAATAATTAAGTAAAATATGTAATATAAACGTATATAATTTACTGTAGTTATTCTATTCACTTTAACAACAGAATCGCGTACTACAGTTTGGGAACTTCTGCTTTACTGTAGAGATTTACTCTACAGTATTAGTAAACAACAGGGTAGTAGCAAAATGATGGAAAGTAACAGAATGTTACATTCAAACGCTGTTCACTGAAACTGCAAAATTTATGGCATAAGTAAGTTGCTGAGTATTTATAATGTTTGAATCCAAAATAAGCAATTATATACAGGGTGAGTCAAAAGTTTCGCTTCAAAAGTAACTATACAATAAATATATTTAATTCAGGACTTTTGACTACTATATATATATGGTAAAAAAAGTTACGTTTTTTTTATTTTTAATAAAAACAAAAAACCATTTATTTCTTTTGAACCAATTTGTACGTATATATAAACTTTAGTCTAACAAATTACGAAGGGAGCAAGAGTGATACAGAAGTCTGTTACATACAATAGTTCATTTGCAGTTACATCATGAAATGTCCAGCGCCGGTATAACTCAGTGAGTAACAGTTAACTTGTTTGACTCTCGATGGTGCTGGTAATACAGGGTGGCCATAAATTATTTTTACAAATTAAATTTGAATTGAATTGAATTTGTAAATATAATTTATGGACACCCTATATTTTCACAATTTACGATTAAATGTTTAACGAAAACTGTTAATTTTGACATTAAATGTTAGAAATGTTGGAAATGTGTTGACAACATCTTGTCTGTCTGTCTGATTAACACGAACATTAACAATTTAGCGCATGGAACCCCCCCCCCCCTACCCGGTCGCTACACCTCACGTGCACGGGACATGTGAACCTGAGTCGCTGCCGCCGCGCATTATACCTCTTTACAATTTCAGTTTATAACGCTATTTTTAATTGTACATTTAATTCTTTGGTATTTATATTTGTATTTATATGCGCGAACGTAAGTTTTCTGGATGACGCAATGTGCTGCATCCGTGCGCTAAGTTTTAATGTTTTCTCAAGTTATCTATTTCGGATTCCTTCAGGTACAAATCGAGGCTCAATTTACTTTGTTGATGGCTTTATCGTATGTCCATGAAGACACTTGAATATGAAAACTAATGTATAGTTGTTACTATTTAGGGTTAAGGAAAATAATTCGCAGAAGGAAAAATATGTGGTAAAAACAAATGCTTAAAATGTCAAACACCGAGAGAGAATTTTTTAATTGATTGAAAAACAGCTTTATTCCATGACTTCGCTGTTTTATGACTGGGTACAGAATTTACTGGTTTTTCTGAACCGTGACCCGACAATTCAGCGCAGGACAATTCAGCGCCGACAATTCAGCGCAAGACAATTCAGCGCAAAGACAATTCAGCGCAAGACAATTCAGCGCAAGACAATTCAGCGCGAAAATACCAACAAAGAAGTAGAAAGAACAAATCCAGAGGGAAGAGAGGCTTGCAACTGTTAGGTTAGGTTAGGTTAGGTTAGGTTTCTAGTTTTTGAAATAAAATCTTAATTTTAACAATTCTAACAAATTTTGTTTTTTTAAATAAAATTTTAATATAATTATACTCCTTTGAATTTTATCTCCGATTTGTCACTCCTTCGTTATGTCACTCCTTCGTTACGGTATTTATGTCACTCCTTTGTTATGTCACTCCTTTGAAATGTCACTCCTTCGATACAGACCCAATTTAGCATATATATAAATATACAAATTTTTCTCTTTTTTATTTATTGCGATTTATTTTTATTATTTTTAACTAAACTTTTAACTGTACTGACTTGCGCTGAATTGTCGGCGCTGAATTGTCTTGAGCTGAATTGTCTTTGCGCTGAATTGTCGGCGCTGAATTGTCGGCGCTGAATTGTCCTGCGCTGAATTGTCGGTGCTCCTTTCTGAACATGCCTGTTTACACACACACACACACACACACACACACACACACACACACACACACCTTATGAACCTTATGTTGTTTCGTGCGTTGGTCTCTCTTCACACGGAGGTCAAGCTGGTGGCCCCGCCTCTAGGTCGCTCAAACTTTCACCTCAGCTCAACCAGCTCCAGCTCGTGGACGATTCTGGTGCTGTTCCTCCATCTCGTCCTCCCTCTGACTTAATTATGTCTGAAATTAGAATTTCTTCCAAAGATGTTTATTCTGCCCAATCTGGGCTCAATTCTGGAAAGGTGTACAGCCCTGATGGTGTCCCTCCTGTTGTTCTTAAGGACTGTGCTTCTGTACTGAACACCCTGCCTTGGCAAACTCTTTCGTCTTTGTATTTCATCTGGTACGTTTCCTTCCTGCTAGAAGTTCGCTTTCATTCAGCCTGTCCCAAAAGAGGTTGACCGCTCTCAACCCTCCAACTATGGTCTAACTGCCTTGCTTTCTTGCCTTTCTAAAGTTTTTAAATAGGAAAATTCTTAAACACACCTCTACTTACAATCTCATTTCTCACAATCTTTCAGATCGTCAGTATGGGTTCCGCAAGGGATACTCTACTGGCGATCTTCTTGCATATCCCTGACTCTTGGTCATCCTCCTTTCGGGGACTTCGATGAAACCTATGCTATTGCGCTAGACATATCAAAAGCTTTCGATAGTGTCTGACACAAATTCTTAATTTCGAAACTAGCCACCTTCGGTTTCTTAAGTCGCACTTCCTGTCCTATCCACTCCTATGCCGATGATTCTAATCTTCTCTTCACCCACTTCACAAAGCTTCCCTCTCAACAGTCACTCCACGATTGATTCGCGTGAAACGGGTATGGCACTCCTGACGCATCTTTCTACTATCTCTGATTGGGGCAGAGGAAATCTTGTGGTTTTCAATGCCTCAAAAAATCCAATTCCTTCATCTGTCTACTCGTCACACAATCGTCCACACGACTATCCCTTTATAAATGAAAAATGAGGTGACCGCCCGGGAATCGAACCCAGGATCTTCCGATTGCCGGTCAGATATGCTACCACTACACCACGGACCTCATGTTCAACAATACACAACGCAAAATCCTTCCTCTTCTCTAAACATTCTTGGTGTTTACTTTTCTCGTGATCTTCCCTGGAAAGATCACATATACTCTCTTTCTAAAGCAGCTTCTAAGAGGTTAGATGTGCTGCACCGCTCCGCGGTTTCTTCACCCCCCACTTATTTGCTGTTTATGTAAAGGGGTCTCGTATGCCCTTATATGGAGTACGGTTCTCATGTGTAGGGTGGCTCAACTCCCACAACTCGACTAGACCGGGTGGAATCAAAAGCTTTTCGTCTTGAGTCCCCCGCCTCTTACTCACTGTCTTCAATCCCTCTTTCTTCGCCGCAGTATTACCTCACAGTATTACCTCACTCGCTCTTTACTGTCGCTATTATATCGGACACTGCTTTTCTGAATTCTCTAACTGCATGCCTCCTCCTTTGAGGAGAGCTTGCTGTAACAGACTTTCGACACATTCTCATCCTTTTTCTGTCCAATTCTCTAACGCGTGGATTAATCGTATTCTCAGATTTTTATTTACTCAACCGGTCAACTCTGGAACAACCTTCCACAGTCCTTCCTCAGTCCTCAGTCCATCTTTCAAACGCGGAGTGTCCAAAAATTTAAAAAACTCTGGACCTTGATTTTAGGCTCTCTTTTTCTCTTTCTAATAGAAGGGGGCATTTTTGCGGACGTTCGCACTTGCCCCCTCCTACCTGCCTAATATACTGTGTATATATATATATATATATATATATATATATGTGTGTGGTGTGTGTGTGTGTGTGTGTATATCAAGCCGTCTGACCTGTTTACCGTCGTCTCACTAATAAAGCAATAACAATTGTCGTTGGGATTTGAAGCAGAAGTACTGCCGTTGATCTGTCGTTGAGTTGTTGTTTAGAATACTGTAGTTTGACTAGATTTGAATTGAATCTGCATTATTAATATCATTCGTGTGTAGTTTACCATAAATTTTATTGAGCGTAAATTATTTCTTAAGTTTCTTCAGCAAAGAGGAAGGAAAGAATAATTCAGCGGACACAATCATCAAGTTGAATAATGCTACCAGATTAATAATAATAAAATGATAATAATAATAATTATTATTATTATTATTATTATTATTAGTAGTAGTAGTAGTAGTAGTAGTAGTAGTAGTATATTATTAGTATTAGTATTTTTATTATTATTATTATATTTGGGATTGTTTAACTTCTTTCATAATGGAAAAAGTCATGTAACGAAGGGGACCTACAGTTTTACTGTGGATCGAAACCACGAATCGCTACATCCTCTGAACGCAGAGGACAGGTCGCTTATTCAACTACTAAACAGACCAAACGTAGCTTAATCTTCTTAATCTAACTGGAAACGGTGTTGCAGCGTGGCCACGATGGAGCCGCGAGAGTCGGGTGATTTCCTTTTGTTTAATAACAGCTTCGAAGGTTAGAAAATTACAATATTTCATTGAATAAAATTATGAAGAATTGAATTTAACTTCTAAGTTCAAATAAAGATTCACATAAAAACGTGAATTGAAAGATTAAATTAGAGTTTAGATTCACAATTTGAAATTTGAATTTGAGAAGTAAAATATTTCCAAAGAAAGGATCAGTTTAAAAATTAACTTGTATATAATTCTGTTCTCGGACTCAACATGGTTTTTAACTGTGAGAAACCAAATGAACATTCTTTGGACGTATTTTCCGATAGTGAGAGGCCAAATGAACAACATTCTGAGGATGTTTTCCAGCAGTGAAAGGTCAAATGAACAACATTCTGAGGACGTGTTTACCAACAGTGAGAATTCAAATTAACAACATTCTGCCCAATGGGATGATTAGTAAACGTCATAAACGTTTTATTGGCGTTTATTGAACGTCCCATTCCTTGCTGAGTGAGGACAAGTTACCGCTTTTGTGAAGAAATACGTTGGTGGAGGCTTGGTCTAAAACTGTAAATCTTAAGAGCTAATCTCATTTTCTGAAAGTAACATGTTATTGACAACTTTTTCTTAGAGTTTGGTTAAGTTAGGTTAGTCTGGGTTAAGTTAGATTAGATTCGGTTAAGTTAGTTTAGTGTTGATAGACTGTTCCTTCTACGAAACGTTTATAGGTCCTAAATTTTGGCTCTAGCTTTAGAGACTTACATTTATTTCGTCGACGGAACTTTTTATCGATATTCTAATTAACTAACTTAACCTAACCTATCTAATCTAACCTAAAATATCTAGTTGATAAAATGTCACGTCGAGAGGATGACGTTAGGTCGAACTTTTAATACAGAATACGGTCACTCAAATTGACAGAAATTGCTCACAGAATGCTTGAAAGAGATTTTTTGTAAGACTGGACCGAATCGAAAGGTTGGGGAGGATGTCTTAGATCTGGGACAATATTATTATGCTGAAAAATACAACAAAATTATTCAAAATACTGAGTGGTATTCTGGAAAATACAGAATTGTTAAAGTTGCCAGAATTTAATTTCAACGGACCCAATGTCAGTTTTTAAAAGGTAGAGGTAACAACAGCCAGGAAATTAATTTCCTCACGATGTGAGGGTGAGTGCGCCCCAAGGGCCACCCCTATATTTCGAGCATTAACAGGGTAAGCGACCAATTCAACCTAACTCAGGAGCCAGGAGGTGAGAGTGAACCAAAGCCTTACTGCTGAGTCCGCCATCGTAAACACTGAGCTACTAAGGGCCCAATGTTAATATTTTACTTGATTTAATCTAATTATTAAATATGTTTTAAAGCTTATGCTTAAACTTATGTTACACGTTTGGGTTTACTTAACCTCCTTCTTCGTAACGACAAAGGTTACCACTTGACGGATGGGACCTACAGCTTTACGTGGGATCCGAATCACCTACGAATCACTACATCATCTTCAACGTGGATGACGGTTACCCACCCAACTACTGAACGGACCCAACATCGTTTAGCCTTGCTGATCTTACGGGAAGCGGTGTTGCGACGTAGACACGACTTAGCTGTAAAGATAACATGGGCCGCAAACTAAAGACATGGAATTAATTTTTATATCATTTAGAAGGAAAATTTAGATGGAAGCCAAATAGTTAGGTTACATGATCAGAGTACATAGAAGGGGAAAGACAGGTAAATAATAATCCTAGTTAAGCGCGATTTTTTATAAAGAATTAAAAGGGGAAGTATAACGGACTTTGACTTCACAACAGACATCACAGGAGTTATAGGGGAACTAAAAGCATGGAGACGATCACTAGACACGGGAGAAATACCGAACATCCTGAGGAGAGCAAACATAGTTTCAATATATAAAAAGGAGTGGCCAGTGTCGCTGACATCTTTTCTCACCAAGATATTTGAAAGAACAGTTAGAGAAAAAATGTTTGTCTTTTCGGAGAGACAGCAAATTAAATAATAACCAACGTGGATTCCGATCAGGAAAATCATGCGTATCACAACTAATGGAACATTATAACAACATTATTGATGCATTCTAAAATAATGAAAACTATGATATGATATGCATAGACTTTCAAAGGCGTTTGACAATGTGATCATAGAATCATACCACACAAATTGAATATATGGAAATAACAGGAAAATTAGGAAAATGGCTATATAACTCCATCAGTGAGCGGCAGCAGGGCGTTACAGTTCAAGGAATATCATCATCAGGATCGGATCCACAAAGAACAGTATAAGGTAAATTACTATTCATAATCACGCTAATATAGACTATGAAGTTACCAGTGACAGCACAGTAACATCCTTTGCTGATAACACAAAAAATTATAGAAAAAGAAACCAGGACGATATAAAATCTCTATAAATGGACACGAACAGAATTTACAGCTGGTCGGGAGGCAACAATATGAAACATAACACCGAATAATTTCAACTGTTGAGGTACGAAAGAAGTGAGGAACAAAAATCTAGGGAATATTATGCCCCAGATGGACAGGAAATTCAGAGAAACTTCAAAGAAAAAGATTTAGGAGTTATAATGATCCACGACGCGAAATTTGAAGCACAAAATAAGATAGCAATAAACGAAGCGAAAGAATGATGGGACATATACTGAGAACTTTTAGAAGAAAGGACAGGAATTTAATGATTCCTCTGTTGTAGACACTGATCAATGATCATACCCAAGATGGAGTAAATAAGACATTAGTGAGCTAGAACGAATTCAGAGAAACTTCACAGCCAACATCACTGGATGCAAAGAACTAAATTACTGGGAAAGATTACGTGAATTGAACTTATACTCGCTGAGAAGAAGCCGAGAGCGATATACCATAATTTACACATGGAAGGAACATATAAAGGAACTAGTTCTTAATCTCAATTTGAACCGTATAGCCATTCAAACAACAGTGGAAAATAGGAAAGGCAGGCTGTATAAATTGTTCCCGAACTAAAGACTAGACAGGGACCATCCTCAACCTCGAAGGAAAATAAATTGCTTTGTTATTGGAGGGCCAAGACTAATGAATCAGCCGCCCAAAGCATTTCGGAACAGGAATGATGTCGACGTGGAAGTCTTCAAAGGAAGACTAGACACCTGGCTCTGGACAATCCCAGATGAACCGGGTGTTTCTAGCTATGTGAAGTGGAGAGCCCAAGAAACGAACTCGCTCTTTCACCAGGTTAACTGGAGAGATGGGGGGCAACGAGCTTGACCTCCGTGAAGTGAGCAATCACCACAAGGGTAAAGTGAAAGGTTGAAAGGTTAAAAGGTGACTGCACTTAAAACGCATTCATCAAAATAAACAAAAATCTAATGGTTTAATTCGAATTTATTTTGTTGTAAATAATAAAAAAATATTTATCGTAAAATGTTAACTCAAAATGAGAATTTAATCAGAATTAAAAAATGCATTTCCTGCACACAACCGCATAACACGTAACTATATATATATATATATATATATATATATATATGTGAAAATTATTTCACGAAAGTAACAAGTGAGTAATATTTATGATGAAAATAACCACTTAATTCCGAGAATCCTGGGGGTTGGCATCCCATGGTTGCGGTATGTCGACGATATTTTGTGTATCTGGCCCATGAAGCATGACCTGGATGACTTCCTCCTTCAGTTAAATAATCAAGTCCCCTCCATTAAGTTTACTTTAGAAGTGGAACAAAACAACTCAATCCCGTTTTTGGACGTGCGTGTACATAGGGAAAGCCCAGGTTTCAAGTTTAGTATTTATCGACAAAAACAATCAATTTGTCCTACGTACACTTTTACTCCGGACATGACACCCTTATCAAGAAAGCCATATTTTCTTCAATGTTTCTCCGCGCTCTTAGGATCACCAGTCCGGAATACATAGATACCGAATTAGAAAAAAACAACAGTATTGGAAGCAGGGTTGGCAAAAACCCAGCAAAAAAACAAAAAACCAGCAAAAACCCAACTACCCAGCAAAAACCAGTTGGGTTTTTGCTGGGTTCTTGGGTTTTTGCTGGGTTTTTGCCAACCCTGATTGGAAGTGATTTGTGTTACCCACCTGCTTTTTTGGAATCTTGTCTTAACAAGGCAAAACGAACTTTCTATCGTGTGAATAATAACCCTCGCACTTTGTCAATGAATATTTTAGTACTTCCATTTTTCCCAGGCTTTTCAGGCATTGTTAATGTACTTAAACTTTTGAATATTAATGTAGTATTTTCGTATGACAATATTATGAAAAAAATTAAAATAGCCCTACCAATAATTCAGGCATTATCTATAAAATTGGTTGTAACAATGTGATTCCTTTTACACTGGAGAGACGGGAAAGGATTTGCACACGCGTGTAAAAACAGCATCAGTATTTCGTTAGAACGGGACAGTCGTCCAGCGCCCTTTTCGTCCATTTGTCAGAGTTATCCCACTGTACTTATTGGAATAATGCTTCAATTTTGTTTCACTCAAGCAACATTGTTAATAGAAATATGCTTGAGTCTGCCATTATTCAACTTGCAAATAATTTCAGTATTAGCCAGGGCCTTTTTGCGCTTGATCCTGTTGTCTTGAATTCGTTCAGAACGGATTTAGACAAGAGGGGCAAAGTGCTAAAACTCTGGTAGCTTTTCCTTATAAATTTGTATGCTCCTCCTACAATTTTTATTTTATTTTTTATTTTTTTGTGACCTATATATAGTTTGGAACTTATTATTTATTTCAGTGTTCATTAGACGAAACCGCTTGAGCACCAGTCTGTATTTCCTTTTTCCTTCGTGGTTATTTTCATCATATATATATATATATATATATATATATATGGGATAAATTTCACAATTAAACACGTGAAATGAATGAATATGCAAATTCACAAGGAAAAAGAAAAATGATTTCAAGGCCTTTCGTGTATTAAAAAGAAGTACACCTCGTCATTCCCTGATGAGGTGTACTTCTGAATACACGAAAGGCCTTGGAATCATTTTTCTTTTTCCTTGTGGGTTTGCATCATATATATATATATATATATATATATATATATATATATATATATATATATATATATATATATATATATATATATATATTCCTAGTTTTTGCTTTCACCCAAATTGTTCAGTTTGATAAAAGTGAAGCTTTTTGCCCCACCTTCGACCTACAGATTAACACGGAATCCGACCTGCAACTACCAAGAAAGTCATAAATTACAAAGTTCCAGGCGGACCTCGTTTCAACGACCCCTCGATCCGCGGGCACTTGGCAACCCAAGAGGGAGGGTAAAATTAATTAAAGTCACAATTGTAAACTAAATAATTAAGTGAAAATGAACTTAAATATTTAGAATTTGCCAGAATAAGAATGCGGTGACTTTTTAATTGCAGTCGTTTCTGTGCCTCCCTGTTGAGATGTTCGTTCATTAGAAGTTCGTTGATTACTTCTCAACTTTACTCTCAACGATCAAATAAAAGGAAAAGAAATTAAGTTTTTTACAAACAAACGATCAAAATAAATATTTTGTTCGTTGCTCATTTCAAAGTCTCTCTCTCTTCTCTCTCTCTCTCTCTCTCTCTCTCTCTCTCTCTCTCTCTCTGTTCTATTTTTCATTGCTATTTCTAACTTTTCTATTTCCTTCTTGGGCTGACCAAAAGTGGACCTTAGGGTCTTTGTTAGCTTCAAACTCTCTCTCTCTCTCTCTCTCTCTCTCTCTCTCTCTCTCTCTCTCTTCTTAATGTCATCCTTCGTTATAATATTTAGTTAAACAAATTGGCTCAAATCCAAATCGCTTTGTGGATTTTTTCATAAAAGGACTAACAAATAATAAACTATGAATACAAATCATTAAAAATTCAAAATAATGCACTGCAATGGATTACTTTATTATTTAATCTCCTACATAATTATTTATCTCAATTATCTGTTTATCTTCTTCTTCTTCTTCTTTTTTTGGACTTTACTATTAATGTATGAATGTATTACGCTTTCTTAAGTGTAGAAACGGTATGAATGTTTGCTTCCATTCCGAGTCACATCTCCTCGTCAATTTTTTCTCTTACCAAAATTTCGTTTCATCTGGTTAACCTAAAGTGGATCTTACCGTCTTTGTTATGGTCTGTAGATTTACAGTTTTTTTTAGCTTTTTCCTATTATTATTATTATTATTATTATTATTATCAGTAGTAGTAGTAGTAGTAGTAGTAGTAGTAGTATGGTTGCATGAAGGAAACCTAAAAATCTTAATATTTGAATAGGTGTAGTTCCTTCAAGGAAGTTGCCTAGCGGTTATACAGTTGCGCGAAAAAGTGCAATCGATTTGTATGGCTGTGGCTGGAGAATATGTTTTGTATCTACACATGACAAACTTTTTGCCAATCTGGCAATACTGTCCTACCACTCGAAAATAGTTTACGCATCTAGTTTCAAAAGTCTGGAATCAAATGAAATATTTTATTTATATATATTTCTCTCTTGTCCCTGAAGATGTGAATATATCACGAAAGCGCTCGGACTTCGCGTTTCCTTTTTCTTTTCCCTGTGGTGCTTTGCTTATTAAAAAGATCACGTGTTGCTTTGTGATTTCTTTGCATATATATATATATATATATATAATTAAAAAATAATTATTCCTCTTATTCCAGACTTTTCAAATACCTCATATAATCGCACACAGAAACCTTAGTGCGCTCAGTTGTGAAAAGGAGTCATAAATTTGTTGAACGAAGGTTCTTTGTTTACATATTTTATTTCATATAAGGTAATATTGCTAGTATGAAGGTAGTGATATTATTTTAATGTGACTGATCACTTTTGCATTTCAAGCAACATTTTGGTGCAGATAATGTAAAGAGCATCGGGTATCATGCCTAGATTGAAGATCTCGAATGACTTATGGAGGACCATTGTCAATGTTCATACATCTGAGGAGGGGTACAAGACGGTATCGGCGAAATATGGAATCCACTTGTCAACTTTTCGTCAAAAAATTATTTACAAATTGAGGTACATGAAGATGAAGACACCCTTACCCAGGAGTGATAGACCACCAAAGATCTCACTCAAGATAATTAGGAGACTCTTTCGTGAGGTTAGCAGTAATCCAAGCGTCTTCAATGATCTTTGTCAAGCGCTAACATACACACTATTATCGTTCCACAATATGAAAAACTCTGAACTGGTCAAGATTTCATGGGTGGGTCGCACGACGAAAGCCACTGTTATCGAAGAAACACAATGTCGACAGAAGAAACTTTGCTAAAATACACCTCGACGACAACCCTACCACCCGGGAAAAGGTATCTCGTCTCATCCGTCCAAACTACCAACCGAATGCGAATGAAGTGACATTGTTTCTCGAAACAAGAAACTATTTTCTCAAATGTGGATTTTTCACTTCGTGCACTTTCATTTGTGGACGCCGGATGCGAATAGGAATTACAATGAGTGGGCAATAACCAACTGCTTAAACTATATATATATATACAGAGAGAGAGAGAGAGAAGAGAGAGAGAGAGAGAGAGAGAGAGAGAGTTGCATAAAACAAGGTGTTGATATTTTGTTTTCTTTCTTGTTCTTTTGTTTTTACTATGTTAATCCGTTTGCATAGAAAAGAAATAGTTTCAATAAATTATTTCTTTATATGTTGCCGAAACATACGAGACATATAATATATTTAAAATGTATAAAGCGTACTTTCTTTTATTTAAACTTAGACCTACAGGCGACAGCGTAGGCCTAATAATTTTTTTCGGCTTCTTTTATATTTCAAACCAAAAATATAATAATTACATCTACAAGAAAATAATTAATGTTAAAATAATTAATTAACGTTAGGTCTAGGCCAGTGAGAGATGTTTCTCAATCTTTAAATTTAGGTTGGTGACCCCATTTTGACAACAAAATTTGCGATCCCCATTCCCTGCTTCACCTACAAAAACAGCTCCCGAACTATTTCTCATGTGACGATGGAAAGCTCGGTGGAGTCTCAAATTTGTAAAATTTGCCAAATTTGCAGGAAACCTACAAAATAACTTGAATGAACTTTCTTCTGACAAGACGCTACAGTTGCCGTTCCCGTTAGAAGACGTGTGTGCAGTTTGGCTAGTACAGAAACGGGAGTATCCAAAACAGGCTTCTGAAGCATTGAAAGTTATAATTTCATTTGTAACCTCATACTTATGTGATTACAGTTAATGATTACAGTCAAAACAAAGCAATGAAATTAATATATATATATATATATATATATATATATTATATATGTTATTTTGTGTTTAGTCTACTATATTCAACCGAATTTACAGAAGATTAACAAATCCAAAGCAGGCACAAGACAGTTTTATATTATGACTAACAGAAAATAATTTCAACTGTAAAAATGTAACATTACACGAGCTTTTCACTTACAAAAAAATAGGCTGTTTGATTTTACATATTTCGAAATTTTCACTCGAAAAATAACCTTTGATTTTTCATGTGAACCGATGTTTTTGCTACTGTAAGTCCTGGGAGCCTCCATTCCCTGAGCACTTCCCGCGCCCTCAACTCAAGTTGAGAAACACTGCCTGTGAGGATATCTAATACAATATTTCAACTCCTCGTTTTTATAGTTAGTTTGCAATCATGGACAGGAAAGTATATCATATTCACAGTCCTAAGCATACCATGGTAGGCTATATTAACGTACTTATTGATATTCAATTAAGAATTGTTTGTAAGAAAATTAAATGTATATTATTGTGTGTATATACACAATAGGCAACAGTTATTATTGCATTTAGCTTTTACTATAAGCAAAGTACTTCTTATTTTAGTATCATAGTATGAAATAATTCACTGGCCAACAAGTGTTTTTCATCAAATATAATTATGGATGGGCTAGATAGCTGTTGGGACGCTGAGTCCAAATCTGTTTTTGGTTTTCCTCTAGCACATCTATTTTTCGAGATGAGGCCGTTCATAATATATTAATATATATATATATATATATATATATATATTAGTGATGTAGGTCACATCCGCATCCGCATCCGCGGAACATCCGCACATTTTCTCGCATCCGCATCCGCACCCGCATCCACACTTTGGACTGCGGATGTCGTGCGGATGTGGACCGTTGAGATAAAATGTCATTAATAAGCGGAAATTATCAAATTCTACTATATTAATAGAACTAGTTCATTGTGCGCAAAAGTGATGCAAGCGACAAGACGAGAGGCTGTTCTTGTATGAAGTTACTCTCTTACAACCTACTTAGATCCACGTTACAAAGCTAAGTTATTTTCACCTAGTACATTAGAACGAGTTAAATCATCACTTGGCAAAGCAGTTGAAGAGCTTCAATCTCTTGAATCTGTCGCTTCGCCACCCACCAAAAGAATAAAAGTTTCAGTGACAGAACCAACACCTTCAACAAGCAAATCTATCACAGAATCTGTCTCTCAGTTTCTTGAGTCAAGCAGCAATGACGAGACCTACGCGATGTCAAAAGATGTAGTAAAAATGATCGAGAGCTATCACCAAGAAAAACGTCTGGCTGCATGTGACAATCCTATTAGTTGGTGGAAAAATACGCAGAATATCTATCCATACTTGAGTAAACTTGCGAGGAAACATTTAGCCTGTCCTCCAACAAACGTACCAAGCGAGAGATTATTTAGCAGTGCTGGATTAATATATGATGAAAAGAGAAACAGACTGGCAGCAGAAAAGGCAGAAAAATTAATGTTCCTTAAGCATAACCTTCCTATAATTAAGTTTGAACATTAAACGATGAACATCTTAGTTTACTTTATTTTAATTACTCATTTATAAATATGCCTAATAAAACTTTAAACTTAATATAAATAGTTATCAAGCTAATTAAAGATCTCTTTCTATAAGGGTGGAGGTTGGGGAAAGAGGTCGGTGGGTGCATTTGAGTTGGGTTCACGTCCCGCATCCTGGTAACACAATTATGGTTTCTAATTGTGGCTGAAACTCGACAAAATATAACGAATTTATTTGCAGACGAATTCACTAATTGATTTCTATATTAGTTAGATGCTTGATATTATTTTATATGTTCAGAGAAAAGTACAGCAATTATTGTACAATTAATCAATTATACTACATTATAGCTACAGCTCTCTCTATATAATAACTTATTATATACGTTAAACACAACAAATCTCGAATATATCCTAAAAAATAACGAAAATGTAGACATCCGCATCCGCATCCGCATCCGCGGATGTTGAAATCAAACATCCTCATCCGCATCCGCATCCGCGGATGTGAAAAAAATGACATCCGCTACATCACTAATATATATATATATATATATATAAAAATATAATACTATATATACAGTAGTATATATAATATGCATAACTATATATAATATAATATATAATGCTATATATACAATATATAATATGCATATAACTATATATAATACTAGCTGAGGTACCCGGTGTTGCCCGGGATAAATTTCACATTGCTGTTGCATGTCGTTCACGGTCAGCTTCAAGACGTGATTGTCTTTCGTGGGGTGTTTCTCTTGCTCTGGTAGATGCTACATTTTCTCAGACAGCTTCAAGACGTGATTGTCTTTCTACGAGGTTTTCTCTCGCTCTGGCTGTTGCATGTCGTTCACGGTCAACTTCAAGGCGTGATTGTCTTTCTTGTGAGCTTTCCTACTTCGGGCTTCTTTATTTTTTCTGGCTGCTGATGTAGATCTGCCCAAACCTGCCCGTTTCGTTGGTGGCATGGTAAAGTTGTTGGGATTTTCAAAAACTGCAAAAAAACATTGCCACATTAACTTCCTGTAACTATTCGCACAAACAGACAAACAGACAGGCTGACCGACTCTGTGTTGACATTCTTCATCCCATAAGAGGTTCCAGTGCCAAATTTGGTAGCTCGTCAAATGGTTTGAAGTCGTCCTAAAAATAATTATATGTGAAGCTTAAGATTTTCATGACTGTGTTCTTTTCTATAGTTTTATTGACCAAATAATTAGTCATGAAAATGTTAAGATTCAGAAATCTTGACACAATGTGAAGCTCAAAATTTTCACGGCTGCGTTCTTTTCTGTAGTTTAATCGCGGTGCTGGGGCCTTCGGGTCCAGTAATTTTAATTATTTAATTTATTAACAATCTTCTTCCCATAAGAGGTTCCCGTGCCAAATTTGGTAGCTCCAGGTCAAACGGTTTGCGCTTGCATAAAGGACAGACAAATAGACAAACAGACAGGCGAAAATTATAATAGATAATATATAATACTATATATACAATATATAATATGCGTCCTTTATACATGTAGCGGAGTATTTTGTCGTTGCAGCTTAGGTGTAGGTTTTTGTTTTACCGTTTCTGTACCCTCATGTATGGCATTTTGTCGTTTCAACTTAGGCTTTCCGCAGGTTGTTTTGTGGTATTTTAGGTGAGAGCAGTTGCTGGCCACAAATTTGCAAACGTTGCACATGTACAGATTGTACACCCTTTTATTCTTTGGCGTAACAGTCACATGTCTAGTTGTGTGTTGTGTTTTGTTTTGTGTGCCCACTTACACATTTTATTTTTTTTAGGTGATTTACATCAACCCACTCATGCCTCGAAAGTGTAAAAATCACCCCAACAATTTGGCTCGTTCGCGACTAAATCACAACGGCGTACAATTGGGATGGATCTTCGGAAAACTTACCAGTTATACTTCGGCTGTCCACTAGGCGACCAAGATAAGGCGAGGGCGCCACATGTTATCTGTACCGCTTGTTCGAATGGATTACGTGACTGGTTGAACTAAAGGAAAAAGTCGATGCCGTTCGCTATACCCATGATATGGAGGGAGCCGAGGGACCATCATGGTGATTGTTACTTTTGCAATGTTAAAATGTTAACATAACTGGATTCTCCGTGAAGAACAAGCATAACACCGTTTATCCGAACGTAGACTCCGCGATCAGACTGATCCCTTACGATGACACGATGCCGATTCCGGTACCTCCACGGCATGGACTCGATTCTTTAGAAGACGAAATTGAATCCGATGATGGTGCGATTGGCGGAGATGCGGGACCTTCGGCCGATCTTGACTACACTCTTGAGCAGAGCATTTTTTAAGCTTTTTCCACTGGGCGACAAAGACAGATCGGGAAGTGGGAGGGGGGAATTCAGGCAGGGGTGTGCTGCCAATTCCGTAACAACCAGTTCTGATACAGATAGGGGTGTAACTCGGCGAGCGCCAATGGCGCGAGTCATTAAGCTAGGGGGTCTGGGGTGAGCGGTAGCTCCCCCAGCGGGGTCCGGGGCGGAGCCCCGGAAGCCAATGCATTTTAGCTTTTCCAAACAGCATTTTGTAACATTTTGGCAGAAATTATTTAACATATTCTTTATACTCACTAACGACATAATTATATAAAAATAAACAAATTTTTCATCAAAAAATAAAATAAATATTGAAACGACCACTGCTTATGATACTACCTATATTTTTCTATAAAATCCTGAAAAAATGAAAAAAATTTAGATATAAATAAATTTCTACGGATTGTTAAATATTTGTTAAAAACAAACAAACGGTTCGGTGATCCAATCAAAATTTAACAACCGGTTTAGGCGAACCGGATCGAACCGGTCCCAGCACACCCCTGGATTAAGGATACTATGGATCCGGATGTTCCCTAATCAGGCCACCATCCCCGTGTTGTCTGAAATAACACTAGCATTATCTATATACTGTATAAATATTCAATGTAAATTTCATATTTATATTTAGGATAAACAGTTCTAATTATGGCATATGTGTATGTATTATATGTGTTTATATGGCTTCCAAGACAATGCTCCCAAGATAATTCTATTTTTACAAATTTTGAAAATTCCTTGTCGCCCAGTACCCTAAAATTTCATTTACTGGGCGACAAATTTTCTTCACTGGGTGACATTCATGTCGCCCACTCACTAGGTTAAAAAATGCTCTGCCCCTGACGAGGAGCAATCGGAGCTGGAGATGCTTACTCAAAATGAGTTGAATGACCTCATTAGAGACCTAGCCCTCTCCAAAGAGAAATCAGAACTTCTCTCCTCGAGACTCAAGCAGAAACACTTACTTGAGAAGAACGTCCAAGTGTGTCACTATCGAAAACGAAACCATGATTTGGCGACATTCTTTACAGTAGACGGTCCGCTCTGCTATTGCCATGATATCAATGGACTTTTCGAGAACTTGTCACAGGTACACACATCATCTGAGTGGCGCCTCTTCATTGATTCCTCACAGCGAAGCTTGAAAGCGGTTCTCCTGCATAACGGGAACTTAAAGCCGTCCACCCCGATCGCCCACTCCGTTCATCTAAAGGAGACGTATGATAACATGACTATACTACTCGAAGCAATCCAATACAGCACTCATCAATGGAATATCTGTGGTGATCTCAAAGTCATTGGTATGTTAATGGGCATGCAAGGAGGGTTCACGAAATACTGTTGTTTTCTATGCCTATGGGACAGCCGTGCTACCGCGGATCATTACATCAGACGTGACTGCCACCAAAAAAGCACATACGAACCAGGAACGGGCAGTGTCCAGTGTGTTCCTTTAGTTGATCCAAAGAAGATTTTTCCTGCCATCTCTCCACATTAAGCTCGGTTTAATGAAAAATTTTGTGAAAGCAATGGGTAAGGCGAATTCAAGAGGGTTTCCATACCTTGTTAAGAAATTTGCAAACATCAGTGCCACGAAATTGAAGGAGGGAATCTTTGTGGGGCCCAAATCAGGGGGGTTCTGCAGGATGAAGGCTTTGAAGAAAGCCTCAATGCCTTAGAACTAAAAGCATGGCAGGCTTTCAAGTGGATTTGTGAAAACTTCTTGGGTAACCACAAGTCTCCCGCATACAAAGATGGATTCAGAAACTGCTCGATACGTATCAAAAAATGGGCTGTCGCATGTCCTTAAAAATACATTTTTAACATTCGCATCTAGATTTCTTTCCCGAAAACCTTGGCGCGATGAGTGACGAACAGGAGGGACGCTTCCATCAAGACATCCAGTCAATGGAAAATCGCTACCAAGGTTTCTGGAACGAAAGTATGCTGGCAGACTACTGTTGGATGTTGTACCGCAACGATCCGGACAAGTAAAGAGTGTTCAAGAAACGATGTTTAAAAAATTAGTGATATATTTCTTATTATTTAATATTTATATAATATATATGGTTAATTACATTTCCAAACTCTTCATATTTGAAATACTTCCACATGACGACCATCATCCGTTGCTACAGTTTGTTCGAACCCTATTAGAGCATTAGGGAGACGTTCTTGTAGATTGGATCCAATAACCTCTGATTCTTTGATGGAGTTCTGCCAGATATGTGGCTTTGTCATGATACATAAGTGGCCTATACAACGCTGAAATACAACATGAACGACATTTACCAAATGTGAATGTTTGGTGTGCTCTGTCACATAACTGCATAATCATTTCATTTTTCTCTGACAATTGTGCCGTGACTGAATCTTAATATACTGCGGATATTTTTTCTTCTCAAACTGAAAGCTACTGGAGTTGATATCTTTCAACAAGACTTCTCACTATGACGTTGCTGTTCGCAACTTTATATCAGTAACCTTTCTTCAGCGCTAGATAAGCCTGGTGGACTGACGACATAGCCACCTCGATCACCTGACTCAACCTCTTTGGATTTTTATCTGTCGCGTTATGTTAGAACACTTGTGTATTGTGTCAAACCCAGTAGTCTAGCATAATTCTGTCAAAAAAAAAAAAAAAGTTCACTGGATCCATTCCACAAAAGCATCTCGCTAATGTTTTAAAGGAGTTCGAGCGTCGAATACACACTGTAGCGACAAATGATGGTCATATTGTTAAAGTGTTCTAAATTTGGACAGTCTGGAAATGTAAACAACCATATATATTTTATACATATTGATTAATAATAAGAAAAATTATTGATTATTTTTGCACCATTATTTTATCGACACCCTGTATATTCAACAGTAAGAGTTAATATGATTACTAAGGTATGTCAACAGAAGTTTTTTTACCTTATTTGATCACAATTAGGTTTATATTTTAAATAAAATTATTTTCGACCAACATTTAAAAAGAAAAAAAAAATAACGAGGGTCGATGGTTTTTTTTGGCACAAAAAAAAATAAGAGCTTTTTTAAGAACTCGAACCTAAAAAAAACACGTCCCCTCACCATATATATAGATAGATAGATAGATAGAGAGAGAGAGAGAGAGAGAGAGAGAGAGAGAGAGAGAGAGAGAAATATTAGATCATATCCGAGCAACTCACGTCATGAAATAAAATAATAATTAATTAAACGACTACTAACTCTGCCGAAAGTCTTTTCACCTGAAGAAGAAGTCTCTTGAGATCTTAGATTACTTTCACAAATCTTCCTTTTATGAAACACAACAATATCGAATTGCGAAAAGAGCGAATAATAGCGATAGAATAGTTTCAATTTGAACACGATCATTCTCTTCCTCGCGACAGTCACACGCATTCTCTTCCATTCTTCCATTATGCCTCGCGTCTGCTGCTTTAACCCTCGTCAGAAACGTTCAATTTACTTACGTTGTTGGATCCATGAGGTCTATATGACCCGAGACCTAAAATCTCACAAAATAGTGGTATAAAAAGTCTGTAATGAAACAATCACAGGAGTGAAACATTATATTTGATATTTAAGAACTTTTAACGCATAATATCATCCCTTTCAATGTTTTGACCCCTTATTTGGTTCCTGATCAGAGTTAAGGAAGGAACCCTTTATTTGGTTCCTGATCAGGGTTAAGCAAGGAACCCCTATTTTGGTTCCTGATTAGGGTTAAGCAAGGAACCCCTATTTTGGTTCCTGATCAGGGTTAAGCAAGGAACCCCTATTTTGGTTCCTGATCAGGGTTATGCAAAGAATCGATTTTTACAGTAGAAAATCCCAATTCCGTTTTTTTTTGCGTTCTGTCTCTGCCGTACGTGAATGAATGAGTGAATGTCCTTTTTATGTCCTCCTTTTGCAGGTAAAGTGAATTAGTGCCTTTTTAATCATCTGTTTCT
>JAJOZX010002455.1:407500-455000 GCA_023014485.1 Bathynomus jamesi
TTACATTATTTTTTTGGAGGAAAGCTGAAACACACAAAGTGTCAAATCAGAAATTTAGCAATTATAAAGGCCGTAAATAATATAAATTAATAAAATTAATAATAAGACCTGAAAATATAAAACTAAAGAAAATTATAAAGCCTGAATTAGATAGATATACAAATACAACCATTAAAAAAGGAATATAACAGATAGAGAGATAAATTCTACTGAAAGTGGTTTGGTTTCCATTATGTAAGATTCTAACTTGTTTGTAACAGTGGTTTTTAAAAGTGCATCAAAATCAAAGAGGTTATTTTAAATTTTAAAAAAATGCTTATTAACTCATCAGTCACCAAATTATGCAAAGTTTTCCATTTTGGGCCCTAATTTAGCACAATAAACGTCAAAGAAATGAGTAGTTTGCGCAGTTTCAAAGAATATGAATAGGAATTAACCCCATTGAACAAATCTTAAATCTGGCGTTTTTCTGCCAGATTTTAAAATTACGTAAAGTCCTAATTATTTATTAGACCTATATAAGCCTAAGCCTTATCAAAAGGTCAACTCGTCTGAGTCTAGCTTAGGATAGCCTGATCTACCTCAATGTAGTTTATTTGGCCTAGAAGCGTTCCATTAGAAAATGGAAGCTAAATTAATTAGGATAAAAGATAAAAGATAAAAGATAAAAGAATTAGGAAATAAATCTTTACAGTAAAACGCAGAACTCTAAGCACCTTCATGATGGTGTCATCCACTAGCTAGCTAGCTGGTTGGCTGTTCACTAAATCCCTTACCCAAGAGTCATTGAGAAGGGTGGCAACACTACCAACCGGAAAATTTAAGGCCATAATTGAGCCGAGTAAACGACAAACAGTAGACTCGTTACTCGTCACTGTTCGTCACTTTCTTATTTTGCTAATTCTTGTTCACTGCTCGTCATGTATGAAGTCTGTACAAAGATTTTAAGGATATAATCTAATTTTTTTTTTTTGTCAACATTACATCTGCAAAACTTAATCATGAATTATGAATGTTTTTGGAAAAAAAATTTTTCCTTTATTCTTTATAATTTAATCCAGAAAGTTTTAAAATTGTTCTATAAAAAAAAAAAAAACATGTTTGAGAGATGTATTTAAAAGTTTGACCTTGGAAAAGAATTAAAAAAAAAAAAAACCTGCTGTTTATTCCGTGATGAAATCTCATCTATTCGATCGTTGACGAGCGCCATTTTGTGCCGAAAGGTTTAAGGTGAACCATAGGTCAACTGTTGGTATGAAAGTAAAACATTTGATTATATTTATAGTATACCCAGATAGTAAGCATCCGTTGGGCCGACGCTGGTACTTAGTGTAGCTAAAATACCAACGCTGGTATTTAGTGTAGCTAAAATACTGATATTGGTATTTAGTATATTTATAATACCAACGTTGCTATTTTGTGTATCTGAAACACTGATATTGGTATTTAGTATATTTAAAATACCGACGTTACTATTTAGTGTATCTGAAACACTGATATTGGTATTTAATATATCTATAACACCAACATTGATATTTTAGTATCTAAACTACCAACGGATGTTCAACGAATGCTTTTTTCCTCCATGATTTCTGAACTTTGAAAATTTATATGTTCATATATTTTATTTTAATTGGCATCTCAATTTTATGCTATGCTATAAAATGCATATTATTCCCCAAATTATATGATTTATTGGTTATATTTATATGGAAGAACCCATAATTTTCATTGTTAAAAGCATTATACCTTAATGATGTAATTAAGACATAAAAAATTCACCACCAACACAAAATTATACGAAATTGTAACTTTTTATCATTGAAAAAGTTACGCTAATGTCGTCGCACCTTGAATTCGGAGTTACATAAAAGTTACGTTTCAAAATGTGTAATTGTTACGTAAGATGACACGTAAATACTTTAGGAATGTCGACAGCAGGAGAACAACAAATTTTTGTTATAACAAATAAAATATCTATTAGCGTCAGAAGGACGCTTAAGTATCTATTTATTTGTTTGTTTTTCTCTTTTAATAGGGTTGTTTAACCTCATAAACGACATTTAAGGTCATATAAGGGAGGGGACCTACAACAGCTGTACGTGAGATCCGAAACGCGGGTCGCTACATAATCTGGACGCTGATGACAGTGTCCCATCCAACTACTCTCCAGACCTAGTGTCACTTACATAACTTTGCTGATCGACGGGAAGCGGTGTTATGACACTGGTCACAACGTAACTCATTTATTTGTTTGAAATAACTATTATATAGAGTGCCTCAAGTGCTTAAAAGGTCTATCGATCCATTTACCGACTGACGCTTTCAATAATAATAATAATAATAATGCCTAAAGGTATTTCGCTACTTTCGTAACATTTGAGCCATATTACGGAGGAGCCCTTCAGCTGTACGTAGTATTCGAATTAAATATGGACTGCTACATCATCTAAGGACGGTCACCCATACAACTAATAAATAGACCCAACGTCTCTTAACTTCGCTTATCTAACTGGATGACAGTTTCATGTTTAGGGTTACACGAATACTGTAGAAGGAGGTTCTCTGTAATTCAAATAACTGAACATTCCTCACTGTGGCGTCAATTTCATTCCCAAAGTTACAAGTAAAGTTCAAAGATATACTGTATTTTGAGGTAAACCAATTCCTGTTCGAAGTGGAATTTTATCAGGAATTGGAATTGGAATTGAAATATAAATATAATACAAATTGTTTCGTGAAATTGTAACATTACATGGAAACAATTTTCAACTTTCGTCCTATACTCTTGAAACAATTTATTAATATACTTTACATTAATATATTATATATATATATATAGTCAGACACTGCTTATTATTATCTCTTCATGTTAAAAGGATGTTATTTACCTACAATAAATCAAATATAATTTTAATTTAATATATATATATACATACACACATTAATATTAATATTTTAAATTAAAATTATATATTTTATATATGAAGTTTGAAATATGAAGTTAATTTAAGTCCATTTAAAAACGTAGTTTCGGAGTATGCTGTAAGTTGTTGAATTTTAATGATTTCTTATCGAATTGAAGGACGAAAATGACTGAAAAGACGTCATATTGGATTTTGACTTCTCTTCATTTCGATGTTAAATGACGAAATAATTTGATTTGTTTTGTCTCTGATTGCGACATTTTTTTTTTTTTTTTCGAAGCGACTCGAGCATTCGACGGCCGTGGCTCGTGTCTACGCGAATCGTATCTCTCGCTGTTGTCTTCCATTTAGGCGTCTTTACAGCCAGAACTACCGTACGTAGTTCATTTATTGTTACGTAATGTTCTCGCGTACGCAACGTTCACAATAGAATTTTCGCCATTTCCGAAAATATCTCGCCATGTTTCATTTTTGGGTTTTTGAGTCTCAAACACGAATTTTGGCTAATGAACGGCCTCTCCCTATCGCGTAACTCTCTCCGTAAAGGAAAATGGTGGTGTTTCGAGCTGGAGGAACGCGTAATAATTCTGGTTTTAGTATTGTTTTCTTTCTATTTGGAAGAAGAAAGGACGAAAAATGGAAATCAGTAGAAGACTCTAAAAAAGATTTGAACTCGCGATCAAATTAGGAAAAATTCGCTGCGAAAAAGTTTTCTTTTTTTTTTTGTTTTTTTACGGAAACAATTTCAGGTGTTTTTAATGGACACCAAATTCAAGATATTTTGTTGGCATAGATTTCTTTTATATTCGTTTAGAGCAGTTTTTTCGAGTGAAATTTCATTTCGAGTCTCAGTACTTGTAATGCAACATTTTAATATAATTTTCTTAAGATTTCAAATAGTAACAGCGATGTTTTTCTTGGAAAAATTTCTTTTTACTACACGGGAATGCTTTGTTAGATGTTAGGTAAACACACACACACAACACACACCACACACACACAGTAGGAACCCATATGTAATCATGTAATACTTACTGAGTACATGAACAAAAAGGAGACCTCATTTACCGACCTGTATTGGCTCATACACTTAAGATCAATGATGAGAGAGAGAGAGAGAGAGAGAGAGAGAGAGAGAGAGAGAGAGAGAGAGAGAGAGTACAATTCATCCTGAAATGTGATCTATCTTCGATGCACGATTTGCGCAACAAGGGAAGAAGACGATGAGACAAATCTGTTTTATTGATAAAAAAACGAGAATGTTCTTTTTCTATTTTTTTCCCGAGTAATATTTTTGCGTCATGAAGCATTCAGAACATTAATTGGGTGGTCATGCAGTTTGGGAGGTGGGCGGGTTCTGTTTCAATATCATAAAAATATAGGTTCTCTCTCTCTCTCTCTCTCTCTCTCTCTCTCTCTCTCTCTCTCACATACATTAACTTCATTTCAAACAGTTTATAAAATCAGTTGTGGAGTTTTTGTTTTTGTTCTATTTGGGCCGATTTTGTGGAAAAACTATCTATCTATCTATCTATTATATAATATATAATATATATATATATAATATATAAATATATATATATATATATAATATAGATATATATATATAATATATATATATATATATATGCTCTGGCGCTTGCAAATCGGACAGATAAGAATACTTTTTGTGTGACCTTTTCCAAGATTTCCTTTGAGACCACATGGCGTGATTGGATTGCATGACTGAAAGAAATGCATGATCTAGGAATTTAAATCTTATTCACAGGGTAGATGGAAGTCAATTTTCTGTAAAACATATAAGATACCTTCGTCACGTGATTGCATTCTATTTTGTTCTTTATGCAACACTCTTTTAAGCATTATTTTCCTAAATTAGCTTACATGCTAATAATTACAAATAGGGGCGGAACTTCTTTATATATATATATATATATTACAACCTCTGTTTTTAAGCGTGTCTGTACATATATGTTTTTTTGTTCATAATGGAATCATTTCTTGCTTCTCTGTACCTTTGCATACCCGTATATACACAGGGCATTATTTTCTATACAGTATATCCTGAAGGAATATGGAGTTGTCACTCATTGTAAAAACATCACAAATTGTCGATGGACATATTACGAGTATGGACAGCTGTTTCCAACCATTTAGTTCAGAGGACATACTGTAATTGTTGGTCTGAATTCAAATACTGCAATTCTAGCAACGTCTAACTATTAATTCTGCTCATGAGAATACCGTGTTAGGAATTAATTTAAAGTTAAATTAGCACCGAATTTTGTGAGAGGACATTGCACGCAACAGCCCTCGCTTTATACGTCCAACATTATACGCGCTTCTACAACCAATGGAAATAATAAGCCTTGATTATTAGATATATTTTGTAACAAACAGTACCTTTACTGGGAGGCATACATTGTAATTGCATTACCTGTGAGAACTTAATTAAATTTGGTTCTTCCATAATATTAGAGAGAGCGGGCAATAAAATATATGGCTCCTACCAATACAGCTAGATTAAATTATGAAATAGACAGGCAAATTATGAAATAGACGGACAAAACACCATATTGTAAATAACATGAAACTTATTCCTTTCCGCTGTTTGTTTGGATGTTTGTATGAAGAGAATGTTATTTGACGACTCAAATTTCGAGGTGTATGAATAACTTGTTTACGTACGTTGTACTATCAAGGATTTGATTAAATCTACGATACGGTGATATGCAAGTTTCATTTTAATTTCTGTGCTTATAATTGCAAATTCTTCCCGAGGTTTGTTTCAATATTTACTTCATTTGTGTTTTTGTGCTAAAAAAAAAAATTGTTTTTGGTAAAGGTGCAGCATACACGGTCACATTGTTTATGTTTGGATTGGTTTTGTTTATCGTTATAAAACGAAAATTTCCAAACACTAAGCCAAAAAATACTACATAATTTTCATATATATATATATATATACCTTACACATCGTTACATACAGTATTTCTGGGGGATGGATGCTCCTCCCATCACCAGTATATCTAATGAAATATCGGACACCTCCAACCCCGATTTGCAATCAGCATAGAAGAACTGTACTCCTGTAGAATACTGATGATATTACATTAAATCGTGTATCAGGTGTAATTAACACATAAGTTTGCCAATTAATTATCATTGAAGTCAATTAATGTTACCTGCAATAATTAATTTAATTAAAATTAAATTCATGAAAATCTTTATTAATTTTAGATTGATGAAGTCACAGAATTTTTGGGATGACTCAGTTCTGGAAATATTGAGTAGCATTTCCGTTTCGGTGGCCGCTTTGTCATCATTCTCCATATTTAGACTTATTACCACAGCTCGATTTCCTTCTTTGGGAGCCCCCAAAACGGGGAGAGTTTACGTAGGTAATCTGAAGGATTTCAGTACGCTTGAGAACGATACTTCCACGCGGACCGCAAGTATGACAGAAGAGATTCTAAAAAGTGTGAAAGTAAACATACATTCAGCTGTCCATCTCTTCATTCAAGATGGCGATGGACAGTTTCGGCATATTCCATGCTGCAGACCGAGATATTGAAGACGTTTCGAGTAAACTATAACTTTTAAATCACTTCTTACTTCTCATAGCAAGTGTATTTTATGATTACCCGTCTCCCACCAGCGTTTCCCAGATTTTTTAAAATTTAATTTAAACGTGCATAGAAGTTTCGTCGTGATCCTGCTTGTAGAATTGGCTTGGTGAAAGAAGTTGTTTATTTTTCGGCTCTCTATTTTGCAAAGGAAGGCTCACCCAACCCATCCATCGAGACCTGTCTTCAGCCAGGTTCCCATAGCTCGCACATCGGGGTCAGTAATATTACTTATTAAAAGAACAAAATTGGGTTGAAGATGTTCCTTGTCGAGCCTTCAACTTTGTGATACTGTATATTTCTGAGAGATTATAGAACTTGTTTTCAGATTAGGTACCATTCAGGGCCGTAACTAGGGTTTAGAAATTAGTGAGGTCCAGATTTTTTTCGAGCGCGGCGGGACGAGCAAAATTCAGACCAAAATGACATCTACAAACACAACCCAAGCTATACACTAAACACAAAACACAAAACGCTCGACGCTCCCTCTTTTCAAAAGAAAAGCGGTAATATGCGTTTCATACACGGAGAACGGTTCAGTCTCTTTTTTTTTTTTTTAGGAAATAATTACCGAGGTCCGGACCTCGGTGACCTCATAGGTAGTTACGGCCATGGTACCATTCTTCAATTAACAGCCGCCACTTTCGTGTTCAAGTGTACCTCTCTCATTGTTGTTGGGGAGAGAGAGAGAGAGAGAGAGAGAGAGAGAGAGGTACACCGTAATTAGTTTCTACTTCATAGTAATGAAACTCTTTTATTAATTTATATTGACTGTAAAATTTTCCCTGTATTTCTTTCAAGTGACTAAATTCTTATTTTCGGAGTGACCTAGTTTTTGTACAATTAACGTTTCCAGAAAAGGATCACATTTTTGTCCCTTCTTTTAAAGGTTCTCAGTATTTGTCCAGTTTTTATACCTTGGATTTCATTTCATCTTATATATATATATATATATATATTATATATATATATATATATATATAATATATATATATATATATATATATACATATATATATATATATTATATTATATATATATATATACATACTGTATTTATAGGATATGTAATAAACTTAATATTTAAGGCGATTTGGACATTATAAAAGTGTGTTCAACGCTGTTGTGAAGGGAGTCCTGGAGTCATTTCTTCTCATTAGTGGATTGAAACAGACTAGAGCTTGTTTGGGGTAGGGGGTGGAGGGGAATAAAAGGCCGTCTGACACTTCCCCTCGCTGTAAGCACTGTTCTTTATTAAAGCAGAAAATACAACCTTATCCGCTATTTTTATTCTTCTCATTGCTATTTTTCCTAAATAATTTTTTCCTAAATAATAAGATTTCTGAATATTCTTTCCCTGTTCAACATAACACTCTTATTGAGTTAATTAAGCTTCGCGTCAAAGAGTGTAAATTTCAGTTTGAAAATAAGTTTTACGCTATGTCGTTTGGATTGGCGATGGGAAATCCCCTCTCACCGGTATTAGCTAACTTATATATGGAATTTTTTGAGAGTAGAATTTTGCTTACTATTGTTAATTCTAACCTTGTTTGGTACAGGTATATAGATGATATTTTATGCCTTTGACCTAACAATTTCGATGTTGACTTATTTCTTGGTAGGCTCAACAATTTAGTTCCATCTATTAAGTTCACGGTTGAAAAAGAAAATGATGGAAGCCTATCTTTTCTGGATCTAAAAATTTGGAGATGCTTGAATCAGTTCAAATTTGAAGTTTTTCGTAAGCCTACTAATAATAACTCTTACGTGCATTTTTATTCTGACCATCATCCCTCGATTAAATCTTCTATTTTCTCTGCTCTGTTTCTTAGAGCATTGAGAGTTGTCAGTCCTGAATATTTAGATTCCGAGTTATGCAATATCATGAATGTTGATACTAAATTATGTTATCCTATTTCAGTTCTAGATAACTGCCTTAGGAAAGCCAAGAATAGGTATTATAATAGTATAACTGTAAGGGAATTTGAGCGTAAAAATATCATTAGCCTACCTTACCATGTTAATTTTCAATATCTTCCGACTTTACTTAAAGCAATTGGTATCAATGTAGTCTTTAAGTATAATAATACTGTTAAATCACGCCTAATAAAGAATAGCCCGGATAATGTTGGTTGTGTGTATTCGATCGGATGTACACAATGTAACTCAGTATATATAGGCCAAACGGGTAAAACGTTAGACATTAGGGTAAAACAGCATAAATATGCGTGTAGAACAGCAAATAATCCTAATGCATTGGTTAACCATATGTATAGATATAATCATAGTATCAAGTGGGATAGTTCTAAAGCGCTCGTTAAGAACACATATATAACTGAAAGGAATATTCTAGAATGTGCATTTATCCATTTTAAAAATAATTTCAGTAACAGTGCGGGAATGTATAAATTGACAATATCCTGTTAAAATACCTTTTGCCTCTAATTAACTCTTGTTAATCATGTGCTAATCTTTATATTTTTCGGTCCCGCTGTACATAGGTATATATTTTTGTCATCTCGCCTTCTCCCTTCATTCCCTGACGAGTGTACTTCTGAATACACGAAAGAATTTGGAATCATTTTTCTTTTTCCTTGTGGGTTTGCATCATTCATTCATTTCACCTGTTTAATTGTGAAATTCATCTCATATATATGTATATTAATCCGTAAGTGTCACTGCATACTTGTTCATATGTGTTCATATAACACAGACCGTACCTGCTGGTATATAGCCTCGTGGTAAAAGTTTCGGGTTGTTATTCTCAAAGTCCTGGATTCGAGTCTCGGCTTGCAGTACGGATTCCAGCGATTAAGGCGCTTCTCCCAGTTTCCCTTGGTGGGGCTGTAGTGATTCGGACCTCACGACAAGCTGGATATTTCCCCTCCGTCAGACATAACTTCATACTATAGATGTTGCGAAGAAGGTTAAATGAACGCGGGCATTATGATCACTGCACAGACCGCCCAGCAAGAAACTGAACGTTTAATTAAATTTTTCAGTAAACTTTTTATTAACGTTTACTGAACGTCCCATTTCTGGGGCTGGGACGCAAACTGTACCAAATTCCTTCCATTCACTATTCACGAGCGAAGATAACGTATTCGTATTTCCGATAAACATAATTATTCATAATATATTATTATATTATATAATATTTAGGTTAAACTTTAAATTATGTCGAATGTGATGTCGACTTTGTAATAATAATAATAATAATAATAATATAATAATATAATAATAATAAAATAATAATAATAATAAATTCATAAGGATGTTTTCCCATCGCCAAAAATCAGAGAAAATTGTAACGTTCTCCGACAAAGACTTTGCCTTCATATTTTACTTCATTTTCAGGCACGTTTTTCATCCTTATTTAATTTTTTGTTCCTATGTGTATGTGATACACACCTACAGGAAAAATAAAACTATTTCAAGGCCTTTTGTTTAGTCCTATACTTCGCTGGGTATATACGAAAAGCCGTGGAATAGTTTTGTATTTATTAATTAAACCTATTTAATCGTGAAATTCATCCCATATATATATATATATATATATATATATATATATATGTGTGTGTGTATGTGTGTGTCTGTGTGTGTTTGTGTGTATGTGCGTGTGCGTGTGTGTGTGTGTACATAAACCTCCTGCTTTTTCAATTCACATATATCGATTTTAAGATAATTCGCGCGACCAAATAAGGGGAAAAAATAACTGAAATTGGAGGGGAACCAAGGAAAGGAAAAACAGGGTGGGGACTGCGAGGGGAAACTAGGGAAATCACTTGTCCAGGAGAGAGAGAGATAGAGAGAGACCTCAAGGCAAATTCAGTGAGAGGGGACTGGAAGGAGGGGAAAAAGACGAAGGAGGAAGACCAAAACGAAAAGGGACAAACAGTTAAAAAGGGAGCCAGAACGGGGTCGGAGCATTTGGTAAAGGGATGGGGGTGGAGGAGGGGGGGACTTTATGACAAATTTAGGACACAAACTCGTTTTCCTATAACTAAAATAGAACTTTATTTAACTTTGAAAGATTTTTAAACAAAAAACATATTTTGGTGTCCGGAATTTGCTTCCAGAGCTAATTTGAATTATCGAAAAACGTATAATAAAATCATCAAAGAGGAAAGCCAGAAATTGGCACACATCGCTCAGACCGGACGAAAGTGAACCATTGCGTTAACTCCTGGAATATTATTAACCAGCACGATCGAGAATCGAACTCCCTGACCTCGGTGGTGTCTTCACTTCGCTGATAGGGAAACGGTGTTACCCACTGCATTACGGGCTCGAACACCGTATGGCAAGAAAATGGCAAAAAAAATAAATAAATAATGACATTTTGATAACAGAGATGATAAGAACTGAGATGATAAGAACCATATTTGGGGTTGTTTAACCTCATTCTTAATCTACAGTTTTACGTGAGATCTGAACCATTTATACGGAACGGTTCATCATCAGAACGCAGAAGAGAGTCACCCATCCAACTACTGAACGGACTCAGCGTCGCTTAATCTCGATGATGTAACGGGAAGTGGTGATAAATGAGATAAATTTGTCAACGAGGAAACTCTAAATACTAGTTCAGAACTTCAGAGTTCGTAAATGCTATCCAACGTGTGAAGAGTATCTTGTACAGGAAAGATATAAATGATTAAATGTGTCTCATCGTTTGATTAAAAAATTACAGTTTTGACAGTTTACAGTAAAGTTAATCATATCGTTTTAAAATTGAATTAGAATTTTATTTCGTGGCATCTCGAAACGCAAACCTACCCATTGGGCAAAGAATAAGATCTGATTTGATTTGTTGCTGTCACTGTGGACGAGATTTGTACATCTTTTTATGAAAATATTGATATTAAAGATTGTTCTCTACCACAACAATAAGGCCCCGTCGAGTAGGTGTTAGGGATGACATATTTAGACATTTCTATGCAATGTTGAAATTGATATGCGTGGTATAGTATTTTTACGGTCGTGGTTAGTCGTAAATAATGAAAATGTTGATACTTTATTTCTGGAAAGTTACCAAACCTTCTGTATGTGTCATTAAATGTATTCATACACACCAAATTTGGTGAAGATTTTCAACTTGTTTAAATTGGACGTGTTTAGATTTTTACAGTAAAACTGACAAGTTCGATGAATTTGACGAATTTTTGTCTTCAGTGACAGGATAACTGTAAAATCATTTCTCGTTTAGACAGTTCATCATCGTGAAATTTTTCATTAATGAGTATTTTGAACTCGCAGAAGCTGTTTCGGTTCTTATGTTCATAACTGCGCGCGTCTCCAGTTAGTTTAGGTTAGGTGAAATTAGGCGAGGTTAGATTAGGTTATGTTAGGTCGATGAAATTTCCCTTCGACAAAATGTCTATATAGGCCCCTAATTCCATCATGTACTCATTTCTACTCTGTTATAACGAAGATTACTCGCGTGTTGACTCTATCATTGCTTCCGCGCAACGCGTGATGGCTGCCGACTCTCCGAAGTGTAATAATTTTGTCCATATTAAGTTACAAATAAAGACAATAGTAAATTAATAAAAGCCTTTAAATGACTCTAAAAAGAATTTCTTTCGCTCAATTCTGGAGAAAGTTGAAGAAAGATCGTAATTACGAATGTAAACAAGGAAAACAAAAGTGAATTTTATTTTTGGTTCTCTTAACTGTAGGATTTAACACGAATATTAACGTATTCCATGGGGCCGTTCTAATGTGTACAACTGGTTCGAAAAGTCCATGTATCTTATTAATATTTATTGGTAAGAAAAACGGATTTTTACGACTGAATTTAATTAAAAAATTGAGTTAATTGGGAATTCAGTGGGCAATATCCGTACAGCGGAATAGTGAGAACTATTTATTAGATACACACAATTATTTCGCTTTGTTATACAAATATGAAATTACGTTTGACAACGAAAGCGTCATTTATTTTATTTTATTTCAACGCCATTTAGTAAATTCTATTCGTGTACGAATTTTAATGGTATTTTAATGGTTTTGTACGTATTAAAATTCATGAGTATTTACGATGGAATAGAAGCTGACTTAATTGTTTAATGTGGGTTGTTCTTCGCCTTGTAACTCCTTTTTTTTAACGAAAGAGCTAAAAGTGTTCAGGCGAATTAAATTTAAGAAATGGCTTATGTAGTCATAGTTAAATTATATGACTTCAATTAGAAAATTATTTTCCACTTCTTTGAAGGAGTTATCAAGGACGTGTAATGTTTACCGCACGTACTTTGTGCATGGATAAATAATATAATGATGGGGTAGATTATAACCTCCTTCACAACATTTAAGGTCATAGGACGGAAGGGGGCCTACGGCTTTACGTGGGATATGAAACACGAATCGCTACATAATCTGGAAAACACGACGGTCTCCCATCCAACTACTCTAGACCCAGAGCTGGGCACCGCAAACTCAAAATCACTTCCGCAATCGCAAATCCGCAAACTCAAACCATATTTCCAATTTTTACAGTGCTGGGCACTTCCGCAAACACTTCCGCAAACCGCAAATTCCGCAATCGCAATTTTAACTATAAAAAGTATCCAAAACATTAAAGAGGTATAAAAAGTTTTTATATCTTTTTAATGTTTAATGTTTTAGCCTTATTTTTATTAAAAACAAGGCTAAATAATTTATTACAATAAATCACTAGCGGGCTTGGCCAGTGGCCACGTGGGAAATTTGCGGAAAGATTTGCGTTTGCGGTCTTAGTTCCGCAACGCAAATTCACTAATTTGCGATGACTTTGCCGCAAACGCAAATCCGCAAACGAAAAACATACTTCCGCAATTGCGGAATTTGCGGTTTGCGGAAGTGTTTGCGGAAGTGTTTGCGGAAGTGCCCAGCTCTGTATAACTAGACCCAATGTCGCTTAAATTCATTTGATCGACGGGAAAGGGTGTTACGACACTGTCCAGCACGTAGCCTTTGTATGTGGATGCGGTAATAATAATAATAATAAGGATAAAATGTATTTTGAAGACTTTAAGTGAATTTATAATAATGTATTTTTGTAAACTATTTTCTATTATGTCTGTGATACGGTAAATAACTAATTAATAATGTTGCAAAAACGTAAATAAGGTCACAAACACACTTTCTTTCCCCTTTCATGCTTAAATGAGTTTTCCTTTTCCTGTGTACGCTTTCCGAGATTAATCTCTCGTCACTCACAAACCTTCCTCCTTTCCGTTCGTCTCATTCCAGCTTCACCTCCTCATTCCATTCCTTGAAGGACTTTGGCAACTGCGCACAAAAATAGTAACAAAGAAAATATTTCGCGTTTGGCGGAAATGAACGCGTATTGGCCGCTTATCTGAAAGGTGTTAAGAGAACTTCTGGCTTTGACAGCCTAATTTGTACCCTAATGGCACAACCAGAATTACGTACGGTCGTCGTATGTATTTGAAACGAGGCACTCAATGGAATGGCACTGTGTGTCTCAAAGTTCCGAGAAGCTACAATACAACTGCCAAACTTAATGCTTTAAGCCTGATAACGAATTCTCAACTTCTTAACGTCCTTTCTATACGGGGAAGAAATATATATATATACTATATATATATATATATATATATATATATATATATATATATTATATATATATATATATATATTTTAACTGCAAACAACACACATTATAATTAATGTAAAGAACAACGCTTGTCGTTCTTTACATTAATTATACTGTGTGTTGTTTGCAGTTAAAATGCATATATGTACGGCATGCGTAGGTGTCCCCTCAGGGCATTTGATTCCGCTCGTATGTAGGAGAATTACGAGTGCTGACTAATCGGGGTCCTTGGTGTAGTGGTTAACATATCCGACCGGCAATTGGATGATCCCGGGTTCGATTCCTGGGAGGTACCTCATTTTTCATTTGCTCGTTCTCCCTCCTCATCTTGTGCGGAACGCTCTTCTACACAAGCGTCGTTCTTTACATATATATATATATATGGACTTCTGTCTGTGCGTGTGTGTGTGTGTGTTTTGGAAGTTTCCAAAAGACTAAAAATGATTAATGGGCCTATAACTCAATATTCAGTCAACTCCTAATTTTGCATTATTAAAAAGTTTTGTATAAGAACCTAAATTTAATCTCCGCTTCTAAAAAGAAAGAAAGTCATAAAACCTTTTTCATTTTATCCTTCCAGGATGAAGTATTTGCCCCAGGACCCCATAAAGAAGTTTCAGGCACCTTAATTTACTAAACATAAGGTAAGTGTGTTTAAAGTGTATCATTTAAGGTGTAGTTATAAAGCAGTAACTATATATATATATATATATAAAAGTTAGACTCTTGTAGAGGGACCTTTGAACTTTGTACCTGTGAATGTCAGTTTTAAAAGGTAATCCTTGTACAGATGCCTCACCTAGCCACAGCAACATTCATTGTTTACTTTTATTGCAAGATTGGTTAATCACTCCTTTTATGGCGGTACAAAAACGAGACAAAGTGTCTTTCCAAACTTACTTTGGAAGTAGAATCGATTGCTTTAAAAACTTTCTTTTCGCTAAAACCGACGACGACGCCTAAATTTATTTATAAAGCTGAAACAATTTTAGTTCCTTTTATATAACACAAATTTGGTTTTTAAAGAAAACGGTTTTACTTCAATTTCTAAAAATGTGAAGCAAGGCTGGGCATTCGACAGCCATGGGTCTCAAAGGACCATCGTTCCCTCGAGTGAAGGCTACATCGAGGCAACGTTGTAACATTGATTTCTAACGTATTAGATCAGTGAGGTTAAGCGACATTCGGTCTGTACAGTAGATGAATAGGTAGCCGTCCTCCACAACCTTTGAATGATGCAGTATTTAGATTTTAGATGGTTCGGGTCCCAAGCTGTAGGTCCCTTCCGTCACGTGATGACCTTTGCTGTTACGAAGGTTAAATAATCTTAAACATTTATTTAATTCTCTCGACATCGGAGGAATGATGCTTTTTTCGTGTTAACATCTACAGTAACAATTTCCGTATTCGTTGAACCTCCCGATTAACGTGTTACTTGAAAATCTTGAAGCTAGACTTATAATTGGAGTGTCCAACCTTTTTTCATGAAGGGCCATATTTCATTAATGACCCACACCGAGGGCCAGTGTGCAAATTTTAGATAAAATTTTAATTTATAAATTTTATTGAAAAAAATATGACATTAGATAATGAATTTTCAGTATCTGCCAGCCGGGCCTGATACAAATCTTTGGCGGGCAGGACTCTGGCCCGCGGCCCGTATGTTGGACAAGCCTGACCTACAATTACCTATGAAATGAATTCATATGCAGCGCAAAACCATTCTAAGCAATTTTGTTACACAAAATGTTGCATAAGTGGTCTCCATTTCATCGTAAATATGATAAATAACTTACAACATAAAAAAGACAACTAATATCCGTCATATTGTTAAGCATCAGTTGCACATAAATATTGTCATGTGTACAGTTTACGCTTTTGCAGTTATGGGGATTGATATATTAAAATTATTGAATGTCCGCTACAAAATAAAACGGTTTTCAGAATTTAAAGTCATCGAATGTGTGAAAGGATGATAGGTTAATTATTGATAATTCGTATGCAAACATTGAAAGAAGAATTGATGTCATCTGATACAAAGCTTGAATGTTTTTTATTTTGGTAAGGGGACAGTAATCCTGGGGATTAAGCTATGATACATAGACACTGGTGAAGCATATTGTGTAACATATTCAACATCGTCTACCCTAACATGGGTTAATCCCAAACTATAAACATAACACGGCCACGATTGGGGCGTAATCATTGGTTCAGGCTAGAATAGTCTAAGCTAATTTAAAATACGTTATCCGGCATTTGAGAGACAACGTCACTTAAACATAGTCTAGCCAAGTTCGACTTCTATTAGGTCTAGGCCAGTATTTCCCAACAGGGTGCCGCAAAATTTCATAACAATGACAAAATTAAGCAATCGAAAATTCAAAAGTTACTGAAAATATGAACATTTAAAATGAAACAAAACATCCGCAATTTATTATGGCCACACGGAAGCTGTACTGGATCAATATGAAATTACGTCGTGTTTGGGAGGGGTGGGGGAGCTGGATGTTGAACATCCAGTGAGACGAAAATCCTCCGGGGTGCCGCAAAAGAAGAACACATGGCACTGGGGTGCCTTGAGCCAGAAAGGGTTAGTTGCTCTAGGTCTAGCCATGCGTTAAATCTCATACTGATAATATTTGCAATTCACACTCTGCTTGGGAACAAATTAACCCGTTTTCGAAGATAGAATAATAAAATTAGGCCTACACAGTCTTTTGTAAAAATTCATTTAGCCTAAATGCGCTTCATCGGCATTTTAGCCATTACTCAAATGAAATTTACAGTATATACTATATTATTAGTAACTTATTGCCCATTAATCTCTGTATTTTTTTCTTGTTCATAAGTTTTAGCATTGTCACAATAATGTCTGATTTATAAGCATTAATGACCCCACTGAGGGAATTATTGTACGTATTTTATTTTCTCATACGTACATAGATCATATTAATGACATTTTTATTCAGATTATATAACGCGGTTCTCTTAATCTAAACTACTTCATACGATTAAGTATATTACTTTGACATAAAACAGTTATGCTTTGGCACTATGATGATCTCCATCTTGCTACCATGACAAAAATTCTGGTTCTAGTGAAGACCTGCAGGAAGATTTATTTAAAAATTAAGATTAAAGAACACAGTCTTTCTCAAAATGAGAGCGGAAAAATACAAAATGAGCCATTTGAAAATTGCCAAATTGGTTGAGGTCACGATCCCACTGTTAAGATTAAACTGGGGCTTAAGGGAGGTGTTAGGGTCAGGGCCGCCGAGAGGGCGGGGAAGCCGGGTTAAATCCACGGGGCCCGGACTTCTAGGGGGCCCGGAAAGAGGGGGGATAAAATCTAAAAATATTAATAAAGCAATTGATTAAATAACAGAGAGGAAATATAATTAATGAACATACATTTTATAGAGATTATCATAGTCAAAGTGAAACAGATAAAATATTATCCGCGGTCCACCAATGCCCAAGACCGACTGACAGATCTGGGAACCATTGTAATTGAAAGCCAGTTAGCCCGTACTTTAAATTTCATCAGAATCATTTACCACTTTGCCAGAGAGAAGGCAAAGAAAGTACACTTCTAATTATGAAAATATTGCAGTAAACAACTGTCTTGCCTACATGGACTGGTACTGCATTTGTAAATTGTATGGTGATAGAATTAATATAATTGATTCGAAAAATAAAATGTTCATTTTCCTCCGAATTGTTTATTCATACTGTATGTTTTGAATAGTGACTTGGACATAAGCACACCGGACAAAAAATTAGTCACCCCTCTCAGAATGTACCTAATAACGTATGACGGCGCCTCTGGCCTTGATAACCGCACGAATCCGGCGAGGCAGAGACTCTACGAGGTTGTGTATGTACTGAACATCGATTTGCTGCCACTCGTTCATCAGCCGGTCCCGAAGTTCCGCCAGAGTCCGTGGGTGTCTATTCCTGCGCCTCACTTTCTGTTTCCAGCCTGAACAACACCTTCGACGCATTCAGGATTAAAGGCTTCATTGAACCTGCGATGTACTCGTCACCTCCCATCATTGGAGAACAAACAAAAACGGGACTCATCGGACCAAATTACACGTTTCCAATCTGCCGCAGTCCAGTTTTTGTGCCTCTGAGCCCATTTATAACGTGCCAATTTGTGACTTGCTGTTAACAGCGGCCTCTTCCGTGGTACCCTGCTCCAGATGTCCATCGCATGCAGTTCTCGTCGCAATGTCCGTTCGGAAATTGGTCGCTGGAGAACCTCATTGGTTTCTTGGAGCAATTGTTCTCTGGTTTGAAAACGATTTGCAGTTACTAGACGAGAAACATGGCGGCGGCCCCTATTGTCGAGAATTGTTTTCCGGCCACAGTTACGCCGTCGATTTTCAGTTGATTGCGAACTACACCACTCTTTGTAAACTCGCTGGACAGTACGCGTTGACACACCAACAAATTGGGCTACTTCAGACATTTTGTGTCCGTGGGCTCTGCCAAACACGATGGTTCCTTTTTGCCACTGAGTAACGTCTGCCTCACGACCCATTTTGCAGACTATATCCAACACACACTTTGTTCTTCACCACCTCACGAAACAGATCTGATCCTGTGTGCTACGTCACCGCTACTTGTCACTTACCAATGCTACATGAGCGCCCTCTGTGTGACCTTGAACTTCCTACTATCGGTGCTATTAGGGGTGACTAATTTTTTGTCCGGTGTGCTTATAATCAGTTTGCTTGTTATGGACACGAAAAACATTCATAATAAAATACTGAGCAAACAGGGGGGCCCATATACCAATCCTTCCCCGGGGCCAGTGGCAGCTCCCGTCGGCCCTGGTTGGGGTGAAACATAGTTATTGGGCATACTTCAGTTAACCAAGGTTACGTTAGGTTAGTTTAAATTACGTTAAGTTAAAATCAGTTTCAACGATTTTATTATTCTTTAACACAAGAGGAAATTATGACCTTTGTTAACCCTTTAAGGACTAGTCCGCAGCATATGCGGTCACTCTTGTTACCAGAACGTATAGGTTTATTGTTATTGAAAACTAAATATTTTAGTAACTAGTCACTGAAATGATACACATTTTGGGTTCCTTTCTCAACAACTAAATGACATCTATATATAAACATGTAGAAACATTTATAGAAACGAAGCATTGTAGTACAATTTATATTATTATTTCTGGTCGACCTTAAGATACCATCCGTCATTAAAGGGTTAATAGATACATAATTATTAATCGTGTATTCATTAGTTATGGTGCAGGTATGTGACTAGTGATAATTATCATTGTCCATATAAGAGGAAAATTACTCACTGCAGTCCGTGTGTGTTGTGTGTGTGTGTGTGTGTGTGTGTGTGTTTAAACAAGATAACCAAAGACGGGTTAGCTGATTTCAATACAGTTTAGCCTCTTGGTTAAACCCCATCCGAGACTGAAACTATTTGATTATATTTCGTTTAGTTCAAAAGTCAAAGTCATAATGAGAAGTCAGAATTTGACAGTATATATATATATATATATATATATATATATATATATATATATATATATATATATATATATATATATATATATATATAGTCAGCGAATGCCGATAACGGATGGCTATAAACGATAGGTCAAGAAAGAGAATAGCTGCAAAAGAGAGATAAAGAGAGGAGAAGAGAAAATACACAGAGACAATTGAGGTAATCATCAATTAAATTTCCTCTTCCTCCTTCTTCTTCTTCTTCTTCTTCCTCTTCTACTTTATTTATCTTGTCGACTCGTCAGTGACGATTTTGTCGTCGTGATAATTTTCTGGGTCGGGGATTGTGCTCTAATGAGATCTTCTCCAGAGCACGTTTTCATACCATCTCTAAATCCTTGGGAAGTTTATGTTCTGAAGACCTTAACATTTCTTATTTATGGGATATTTGTTACTCGGAAAACGTCTCTTTCCAAAATAAATTTCCACTTACAAGACTGGAAGATAGTAAATAAAGAACGATATATATATATATATATATATATAATTTAGTGATGGATCGAGTGGTCGGTTTTTCACAACCGCGGTTGCGGTTGTGTTTGCGGTTGTCGAATTTTTTCCAACCGCGGTTGCGGTTGCGGTTATCATATACTAGGAAAAATGCGTAATTATTAACTGGATTTAGCCACTATAGTGCGATTTAGCCACACTTGGTACATAATATATACTAAATAGTATTTATTTAGTAAATACCTTATGTTGAACACAAGTTTTGCAATACACCGCTACCGCTATTTGTGTGTTGCAAAACTTGTGTTCAACATAAGGTATTTACTAAATAAATACTATTTAAATGAAGTATATTCTAAACTTATATAGCTATTATGAAAGAATAGGTCAAATTAATTAAAACCATATTTTGCACTAAGTGTGTTACCAGGATGAGGGACGAGGACCCATCGCACTGTTCATCCCACCTACCACTTTCCCCAGCCTCCACCCATTGGAAAGTTATGGATTATTATTCATTTGAAAAACTGATGTCAAACTTAATGACAGGCAGTGTGAATTTCAAGAATAATATTTTTGCTGCATTTTCACCTTTCAAGTGGCAACGCCTCTCATCGTACAACGTTCCCGCTCCACTGAAGAGCTGCTCGCTTGGAATGCTACTTGAAGGGCAAGCAAGATATGTTCTTGCAATACAGCCAAGTTAAAATTAACTAAGCTTTTACAACCGCAACAGCACTTATGGAACGGCGGTTGCGGTTACGGTTGCGGTTGTGAATTTTTGTGCGGTTGTAGTGCGGTTGCGGTTGCGGTTGCGGTTATTCGATCCATCACTAATATATATACATATATATATATACATTTAACTGCAAACACGCAGTATAATTAACGTAAAGGAGATATTCCGCGCAAGATGAGAGAGAGAGAACGAAACAAATGAAAAAATGAGGTAACCACCCGGGAATCGAACCCGGGATCTTCCGATTACCGGTCAGATATGATAACCATTACACCATGGGCCTCACTCATTCAAACGCCGTAATTCCTCTACATACGCGCAGAAACCAATGCCCCAAGGGGGCACCTCCCGCATGCCGTAACATTATATACATTTAACTGCAAACACGCAGTATAATTAACGTAAAGAACGACGCTTGTATAGGAGATATTCCGCGCAAGATGAGAGAGAGAGAACGAAACAAATGAAAAAATGAGGTAACCACCCGGGAATCGAACCCGGGATCTTCCGATTACCGGCCAGATATGATAACCATTACAGCATGGGCCTCACTCATTCAAACGCCGTAATTCCTCTACATACGTGGACCGGATGTCAGTTTTTCAACATCTGCGGATGCGGATATTTAGTGTATCTATCAATATAATATAGAATTATGAATATATGACATAATTTTTCAAATTTCGTGATATTAATATTATGGGAGGCAATGCATAAGAATTAAAATTAATATTAATGTTTTCATTATGATTAAAATAATAACTTTCCCAAGAGTTTCAGCCACAAAAAATTCAATCAAACGAGTTTCATTCAATTTTCTGTGTTACCAGCTATTTATATTTTGAGGTTTATATATTTGTTTGTTCATTAATAAATAATTAATACTTTACATGAAATGTGCATGACTGGGCCTTATAAGCTACTTTATAAGCTAATTTAATTGTAAATTGCATAATTTATTAGAGGTAAGTAATATCCGCATAACATCCGCATTCAGAAGTGCGGATGCGGATGTTAAAAATGATGCGGATGCGGATATCCGGTCCACCACTAATATATATATATATATATATATACACACGACGAGGGCCACTCAGTATATTTTGCCCCACCTTTTTTTTCTTTCCAAGTTTCGTTGTAAGTTCCAAAAATTTTGTACACAAGTAGTTGCATACCTTTTTTAAAATTTTTTATTTTTCCACATAGTCTCCATCCTTTTCTACGGCTTTCCTCCACCTCGAAACAAGAGCCTTTATTACTTGCTGGTAAAAGTCCGCTGGCTTCCGTTGGAGCCACCTCTTAACCTCCTCAACAACCTCATCGTCACTCTCAAACTTTCTTCCACGAATAGCATCCTTCATTGGACAAAACAAATGGAAGTCTGAAGGTGCCAGATCCAGGCTGTATTCAGGGTGGGTTAGCACAGTCAAACGCATTTTTGTGATGACCTCTCTTGTTTGCAAACTGTTGTGTGGTCTTGCGTTATCGTGCAAAAGAAGGATGTCTTCCAGTTTTATCTCCTGTCGAACTCGCTTTATACGTCTCTGGAGTCTCTGTAGGGTAGCAATATATGCCTCTCAGTTGATTGTTTGTCCTTTCTTCATAATGTCCACCAGAATCACCCCTTTCATGTCCCAGAAGATGGTGGCCATAACCTTTCCTGCAGAGGGACCATTTTGAACTTTTTCTTGCGTGGAGAGTCTGCGTGATGCCACTCCATGGATTGGCGTTTTGTTTCAGGTTCAAAGTAGTGTACCCAAGTCTCATCCCCAGTCAGAGTTCGTGAAAGGAAGTCATCCCCTTCTGTCTCGTATCGAACCAACGACTCAGAAATAATTTCTTTTCTTTGGGCTTTGTGATCTTCAGTCAGTTCGCGAGGAACAAACCGTGAACACACTTTTGAGTATCCCAGTTGCTGAATTATCGTATTCACACTTCCCTCACTAATTCCTAGCTCCAGTGATAGCTCCTTATATGTGACGCGCCGATTTGATCGAATGATGCTGTTAGCACGTTGCACAGTGTGAGATGTGACAGCCGATGCCGGGCGACCGCTGAGTGGCTCATCGTCGAGGCTGGGTCTCCCTCTCTCCGATGATCTCACACGTTTAGACCAGCGTCCAACTGTGCTTCGATCAACAACAGCATCTCCGTAAACGTTTTCCTTCTCTGCAGTTAAGAACTCGATAATAGCTCTCTGTTTACGACGCACATCACTGTCAGACGCCATTTTCGAAACTGCGTTAACCATCGGTTTTATACAAGGGCGTTTAAAAACGGTTTTATACAAGGGGGGGAGGTTCAAACTGGAAAAATCCGGTTATGTGAAGCGCAGAAAGTTCAAACTTACGGCCCAAAAGACATTTCAGCCCCATGGCTTATTATTTAGCTAAGAAAAAAGGGTGGGGCAAAATATATTGAGTGCCCCTAGTATGTATATATATATATATATATATATATATATATATATATAGTATATATATATATATGTAAAGAACGACGCTTGTATAGAAGAGCGTCCGCACAAGATGAGGAGAAAGCACGAACAAATGAAAAATGAGGCATCTCCCAGGAATCGAACCCAGGATCATCCAATTTCCGGTCGGACATGCTACCACTACACCAAGGTCCCAGTCAGTCTGAAGTTGTAATTCTCCTTCATACGAGCGGAATCGAATGCTCTGAGGGGGCACCTCCTCATGCCGTACATATATACATTTTAACTGCAAACAACACACACTATAATTAATGTAAAGAACGACGCTTGTGTAGAAGAGCGTCCGCACAAGACGAGGAGAAAGAACGAACAAATGAAAAATGAGGCACCTCCCCGTTAAAATGTATATATGTACGGCATGAGCAGGTGCCCCCTCTGGACATTCGATTCCGCTCGTATGTAGGAGAATTACGACTTCTGACTGATTGGGGACCTTGGTGTAGTGGTAGCATGTCTGACCGGCAATTGGATGATCCCGGGTTCGATTCCTGGGAGGTGCCTCATTTTTCATTTGTTCGTTCTTTCTCCTCATCTTTTGCGGACGCTCTTCTACACAAGCGTCGTTCTTTACATTAATTATACTGTGTGTTGTTTGCAGTTAAAAAATATATATAATATATATGGGAATGAACTCAGAATGGTTCCCTGAGTTTTTTATGATACACACAGACCGTGCATGGAACAAGGAACTCTTCTGGGATAATTAAATCCACTATAGTCCGAATAAGTAATGGTAAATGACAAATACCATAGTTTTTCTTTTTCATGATGCAAGCCCGACGTGGGCAACGGGTCTCTCGCAAAGAGGTCCCATAAATATAGCTTCCCTCACCAGCTATCTGCAAAGCAGACAGGATCCAGCTTTGGGACACGGATCTAGGGTCCATGTCCCAAAGCTGGATCCTGTCTGCTTTGCAGATAGCTGGTGAGGGAAGCTATATTTATGGGACCTCTTGCGAGAGACCCGTTGCCCACGTCGGGCTTGCATCATGAAAAAGAAAAACTATGGTATTTGTCATTTACCATTACTTATTCGGACTATAGTGGATTTAATTATCCCTGAAGAGTTCCTTGTTCCATGCACGGTCTGTGTGTATCATATTATCATATATATATATATATATAATATATATATATAAAACCTAGACCGTCTTAAAGCTGGGTCGTATCTGCTCAGCAGATAGCTGGTGAGAGAAGCTATATTCTGGGGTTTTTTGCTAGTGACCCGTTGCCACGTTGGGCCTTCCATCATGAAAAAGAAAAACTTTAGTATTTGTCATTTACCAGTATTTATTCGAACTATAGTGGATTTAATTTTCCCAGAAGAGTTCCTTGCTCCATTCACGGTCTGTGTGTAACTAAAAGTTTCTCAGGGGACAATTCTGAGTTGTATTATATATATACGAGGGTTGTTCAGAAATTAAGTTTACAATGTTTTGAAGAATCTTTTTAATTACAAGGCAAGTAATTATTACAAGTATTTCAACAACTTTTACTACTCTTCTACATGACCACCAAACAGATTCAAACATTTGTCGTAGCGTGGGACAAGCTTTCCGACGCCGGTCGAGTAAAATGTACGGTCCTTAGTTAATTGTTTACTTCCGAGGTGTTCCTTTAGGGCTGGAAACAAATGGAAGTCGCTTGATGCAAGGTCAGGAGTATATGGGGGAGGGGGATGACCCATGACTTCCCAGTGGAACCATTTCAAAAGTTGGCGTGTTTGATTGCAGTGTTAGGGCGTGCATTGTCATGCAAGAACACCACACCTGCGGTAAGCAATTCGGGACGTTTTCTCCTGATAGCCGTGCGAGTCGCTGTAAAGTTTCACAATAAGAAGCGGCATTTATTGTTGGCCCTTTTTGCATGAATTCAACCTGCAAAACGCCTTGATAGTCCCAAAGAATCGTTGCCATCACCTTACAGCTGATGGTGCAATCTTGAACTTTTAGTTGGTGGTGACCACGGATGTTGCCACTTTACAGTGTTGCCACACATGCCTAACAAAATATTGTATTACCAACATCATTATTGTACTATGCATAATGCACCGGTAATTAACCTTGTAAACATACTTTTTGAACATCCTTCGTGTGTATACAGTGTGTCCGTAAAGTCATGGTGGGATTTTAAATAGCTATATTATTGCAACGAAACATGATAATGAGATGAAAAAAAGGCAAATTGAAGAACAACTCTAAAAGAATAACTTTATTTAACGTAGTTCGATATGGGCTCCTCTGGTAGCCCTGCAGACATCTAGGCGGTGATTCAATTCCAGCCACACACGCCCAAGAACATCAGGAGTGACGGATGCGATAGCTTCCGTGATTCGCTCGTGCGAGTGATGAATATCCCTAATGGGTACACTGTACACGCTTTGCTTGACGTAACCCCACAAATAAAAGTCCAAAGGTGTCAGGTCGGAGAGCGTGGAGGCCATGGCTTCCATCCTCCGCTTCCTATCCATCTCTGTGGAAATTTTTCATTAAGGAATTCTCGAACAACGTTGGCATAGTGCGGAGGAGCACCATCTTGCTGAAAGATGACATTATTGTCAATAAATTGGGGTACTGCAAAATGTTCCAACATAGCAGGTAGTTGTGTGACGTCACAGTGGGTTCCGCGAAGAAAAATGGGCCAATCACTCGATCTCGTGCTAGAGCACACCACACATTAACTTTCGAGCTATTACGCTCATGTTCAACATAGGCGTTAAGGTTAAGCTTAGCCTAGACTAACTACAAGATACAACTTTGAGAGTTGTTCTTAAATTTGGCATTGTTTCATCTCATTATCATGTTCGTTGCAATATTGCTATTTAAAATCCCACCATGACTTTACGGACACACTGTATATACGGTGATCCAGAGAAATGGGACCCAAAAGAAACCCCTGTAACTCTTAAAGTATAAGTCCTTTTATGAAATCATACGCATCATTCGAAAGAGGATAGTTACAAGTTTGTACAGGATTGTATAGGTTTTGACAATACAAGACAAGATAAGATACAAAACAAAATAAAAGTGTTAGTTAAAACTAACCTTCAAGATGACTGCATGGACTGTGGAACAGCTGCGTTTCATAACTGAGCAAATTATGAGCATGGAAGAAGTGTAGTTTCAGCTCAAAGATCTTTCAAGACAAATTTTCGGATGTCAAAATCACCTTCTAAGAAAGTAATCCGTCGGTGTGTCAGAAATTTTTCCCTAACTGGCAGCATTGGAAAAAGAAAACCAACTGGAAGAGTGCGCACAGCAAGGATAGACGAGATCATTAACAGAACTCATGAAATTGTACAGGATAATCCTAACATAAGCATCAGACGTGCTTCTCAGCTGTTAGGAGTTGGATATGGAACAACAACACACCGTATATTCAAGCAAAATTTAATGCTCTTTCCATATAAAATTCAAACAGTGCAACAACTAAACGATGGAGATTTCGCACGAAGACGACAATTCTGTCAATGGATCCAACAGAAGGTAAATGACACCACCAATTTTCTAGCAACTTTGATTATGTCAGACGAAGCCCATTTTCACTTGAATGGAACTGTAAACAAACAAAATTGTCGTTTCTGGGCAACAGAAAATCCATTGAATATTACCGAAGTCCCGTTGCATAGTCAGCGTGTAACTGTTGGTGTGGTCTTACTGCATCTCAGATCATAGGGCCGTACTTTTTCGAGGATTCCACCGGAAACACGGTCACTGTAAATGGTGATCGCTACGAAAAAATGTTGACCGATTTCCTTATTCCTAAATTAAGAGATCTTTGTCTAGAAAACCACTGGTTCCAACAAGACGGAGCTACCTGCCATACCACGAGGAACTACATGGCAGTTTTGCGTCAAACGTTTCCAGGCGAGTTAATCTCAAGATTTGGAGACGTTGAATGGCCCGCAAGGTCTCCGGATTTTTCTCCCTTAGATTATTATCTCTGGGGATATTTAAAGAGTAGGGTCTACAGAAATAACCAACGACCTTGCAAGAATTGAAGGCCGCCATCACAAATGAGATACAGGCCATACCACCGCACACTCTTGCAAAAGTGATGCAGAACTTACAAGCGAAAACACTGGAATGCTTGGCAACTAATGGAGCACATTTGAAAGGAGTCATTTTTAAAAAATAAATATTTCATAATAAACTTGTAACTCTACTCTTTCGAATGATATATAGTTCTTATGAAAGGAATTAAATATTAAGAATATTTGGCTTTTTTTTATGGGTCCCATTTATCTGGATCACCCAGTATATATTATATATAACAAAAACTACAATGGGGAGACTTGCTCAGGACGAATCTTAAGAAGAGAATAGAATAAATAAGTATTTTGTAGAAATACAAAATTTCCAAATTAACATAAAACCTCAAAAAAAAATGCATGGCATGGATTAGGTGAGGTAGAGTTGCGTTTCTGATCTCACTATTTCTTTTTCGTTTTTCTTTCTTAATCCTTTCTGGGTTAGCCTGGGGTGAGCCATGGGGTCTTTGTTAGCCCGATACCTCAGTAAATGTAGATATTTTGTATAAACTCAAAACCATAATTATGTTCGAGGTTTTTGTAACGATAAAGTAGTTGATAACTCGATTTATGATCAGCACAAATATATTATGTTAGTTTATAAAGCGCCTCGGTAGTGTAGTAGTTAGCGTCGCTGACTACGAATCCATCGGCCCCGGGTTCGAGATCCGACGGCAGCCGGCGCGCAGCAAAACCCAGCTGTTCATCCTTCAACACAATAAAGAAAGTGGTTGGTGGATAAATGGGTACCCTAGGTGGCTTAGTGGTTAAGACGCTGGGCTGCTGATGGGACGTGGTTCGGATTCCACGTTAAACTGTAGGTCTAAGGTGGAGTGAAAAGCTTGATCTTCGTCAGAATGAACAACTCGGGCGGAAGCTAACCAAAGGTTTACCAAAGGTATACAATGGTGCTATCTAGTTTGCGATTTCTGTGTGTGCATAACGTAATTGTAAAGCTAATTTATCTATTCTCCTCTTTCCTGTAGAATTTCCTTGGCTAATTTTCTAGGGTAAAGGTACTTTTTCAACCTTTTTCCGTACAAGCCTCTGGCGGGAAGGGAGAGGAGGGTGGAGGGAGAGCTCATGCGTTTCTATTCAGTTTTCTATTACTGCTAGAATAATTAAAAAATGCACTAGTTTAATAACAGGAACCTCCCTGAGTGGACCGAAGATGCTTTGAGGTTTCTTTTTGTCCTTGTAACTCCTTGTAATTCTGCGCTGCACGTTTTACTTCACTCTGCATATATATATATATATATAATAAAGGAACGTTGTATGATTGTTCATGTATATTATATGAATTTATTCATTTATTCATTAACGGAGATAACTAAATCTTCGACAAGACGCCAGATTGCGTCAAGGACGTAGTATTCTTTTTTTTCCCTTATATTTTTAACGGCGTCGAGGTAAAAAGGATGAAATTAGGTCAGGGAATTACCAACACTTTGTTGTCAGGTACTATACAGAGAATTACCAACACTTTGTTCTCAAGTACTATACAGAGAATTACCAAAACTTCGTTGTCAGGTACTATACAGGGAATTACCAACACTTTGTTGTCAGGTACCAATAGAGAAGTACCAACACTTCGTTGTTAGGTACTATACAGAGAATTACCAACACTTTGTTGTCAAGTACTATACAGAGAATTACCAAAACTTCGTTCTCAGGTACTATACAGAGAATTACCAACACTTCGTTGTCAGGTACTATACAGAGAATTACCAACAATTTGTTGTCAGGTACTATACAGAGAATTACCAACACTTTGTTCTCAAGTACTATACAGAGAATTACCAACAATTTGTTGTCAGGTACTATACAGGGAATTACCAACACTTTGTTATCAGGTACTATACAAGGAATTACCAACACTCCGTTGACAAGTACTATACAGCTAGTGAATGGAAGATTTTTCGAATAGTTTGATTCTGGGAACCAATCTCGTTGGTAATAAAAAAATAATCCCTGAATTTCGTATGTAGGATGTAGCTGTAACTTGTATTCCCTCAAAAGAAGCCCCCCCAAAATCCCTTTCACACACTCACATTTACGTGTTAGACACATTTCTGATATGTTGTTTTTATCGTCATCTTATTGCTTTTGTAAATGAAATAAAATTAAATAAAAACCGAGCCAACTTATTGGGGTAATCATGCACCTTTCCAGTTATGATAAATTCAGTGGTACAGTTTATTCCTTGGCACTTTAGGTCTGTGGCACTTTAGGTCCGTGGCTAATTTTCATTGCTATGCTTGTAACCTTATTATGTATACAGTATATATATATATTTTGTGTGTGTGTGTGTGTGTGTGTGTGTGTGTGTGGTGTGTGTGAGCGGAAAAGTGTATTAAAAAATCTCTCCGGCAGGGAGGTTGTGTGCCTGCAGAAATGTTAAGCCGAAATGAAATTTCATATTAAAACTTTTCGAGTAGGAAATAACAGTAAAAGAAAAATGAGTAATTTTTTTTATTTTCTCTTCGAGGAAAGCTCTCAACTCAAGTGAAATAATAAGTGCCATCCAGTCTTTCAGTCTGACGCGCTTTGCCAAATAAAACCTCATAAAATTTTAAACTGAGGAAATTCCTGAATTTCCTCCTCCCCAGAGATTCAGCATAAATTGAGCCTGGAAAACCCGGTCTCTGGAAGGCTTTGAAAGACTTCTTTGAAGAAAACCTTTTCCCTTTTAAACTCAAAATTTAAACTCAAAGACAGAGTCTAAGTGACTTATATACGGACGAGCTCATTTAAAATAATTTAAAACCATTTACTGACTTGGCTACCCCCTTTATATTGCTTGCTTTGGATCAAGGCTTTTAACTTCTATATTGTTCGGGCTCTTTGTTCTTTGTGGTGGCCTTTGATAACTTAATCCGGAGTTCTTTTTATATATATTATATATATATATATATATATATATATATAAAGTCGTCTTTCCCAACTTTATTCACGTATATTTTTAAAGTTTTAGAGAACCCTCACTTTATTTAATATATATTGTGAATTGCGAGTTAGCGAGTTCTGGCTATCAATTTGTTTCAGATTTTTTACAGTCAGTTCGATTTTTTTTACTGTCCTTTTTTACCGTCTGTTTTTACTGTCGGTGCGCACTTTGAAAACAAATTGATAATTGCTAAAACTATTTATACCATTTATACATCCAAGGAAAGAGAGTTACTTGCTCTATAAGTTATGGGTGGCAAACTCTCGTTTGAAATATTTCTTCTCTGGAAAATGCTGATACGCGATCATATCTTACCGTATAAAAGTGGGAAAAATTCCTTCCATAAATTCCAAAATTGGATCTCAGCTCCCTGTTTTTATTTTTGAAATTGTCTATTGAAAAAGTTAAATTGATATAGGATGTAATTTTTTTTTTTTTTTTTTTTTTTTTTAAGAAAAAGAGGTTAGTTCCTTCTTTATTTAGCTTCGCAAATCCTTTATAGAAAATGAAGGGTTTAATTATATATTGAGAATAACAAAAGGGGAATTGAATCCGATTCTTAACTTCTTTACATTTTAATATCCGTGGAATGAATCCATTACAAGAGGCCAAAACAAGTTTTGCTCTATTCATTCCGTTTGTGTCTGGCAGTACTAAAGGATCCTCTCGTCTGCCAATGGATAGCATTTATTTGCTTTTCTCTAAATTGGCTATCAAAGCATGTCGTAAATTGGAAAATCAACGTACCGTGAACTCGACTGTTGTGTGTCCTTTCAACTTCAGTGGACGCGACATTTAGCGTTCTTCTTCCGTAGCCAATTTCCTCTCGCTTTTAAAACTCTCGCTAGTTAGGATTCATCATAGCGTAGTCAAATCATCACTATGCATAGTGTAGTCAAATCATCACTATGCATAGTGTAGTCAAATCATCACTATGCATAGTGTAGTCAAATCATCACTATGCATAGTACACTATGCATAGTGTAGTCAAATCATCAAGACTAAATTTTGTTCGGTGAATTATCTCCTCATTTTAAAAGTTATATTTTGTAGTTACGCCATTATTAAAAATCTAAAACTCCCGTTTATATCATTTGCCACATACGACACAAACGCGGCGCTCTTTATTGTTTTCCTATTCAGTAAATTATATAACCAAACTACTACTGAAGAGTGGCTTACCTCTAAAATAATTATATGCATAGTCTTCAAAGTATTCAATATTCCTTTACCCCTTAATGCGAATATTTTAATTCCATATTTTTTACAAGGCGGTAATTAACGAGAGAATATTTTATATCAAAAAAGATATTCTCGCCTTTGTTTCGAACGTCAAATTAATTTCTCTTTCAAATGAAAAGTTTGAAACATCTTATTGTGCGCAATAAATTGAGGTGTGTAAGACTTAGACGTTCATAATAAATAAAATTCTAATTATATTCGCCTGTGCAAAGGACGAACTCGAAAGGGAGCGAATAACGCTTAGGAGGAACGGTAAGAAGAGAGAGAGACGATATGGAAAGAGGAGTTGCACGAACGAAAGCGAAAAATGGAAAAAAAATGGAGACGATCGAATCGCGACAAAGGACGATAACGATACAAAGGACGAATGAATAAATGAATGAGGCATAAAAATAAGGTGAGAGAAGGCGCACGCACACGCAAGCACAAATCCCGCGCACCAGAAGAAGAAGGAGAAGAAGGAGAACGAGAAGGAGGAGAAGAAGAAGAAGACAGCACGAAGCAAAAATGTTTGAGTAAACGGAATGGAAAGAGGAAAGATGTACGAGTGGGAGGAAGGGGCCAGGAGAGGGGAGAGGGGAGAGGGGAGAGGGAGGTTGTAAAGAGATCGGAATAGATAGAGGGGAAGAGGGTAAAACGGGAGCAGTGAGGGTTCTTAAAGGGAACAGAGAGAGAGAGAGAAAGAGAGAGAGAGAGAGAGAGGGAGAGAGAGAGAGGGAGAGAGAGAGAGAGAGAAAGTATGAGGGGAAAGGAATGGAAAAACCAATAAGGGGGTGGGAGTCCTAAAGGAGAGAGAGAGAGAGAGAGAGAGAGAGAGAGATGCTACCGTGGATTTTGCGAGCAGAGAGAGAGTGAGAGAGAGAGACATACACACATACACACGGAGAGGAAAAAGGAGACTCGAAGGATAGAGAGAGAGAGAGAGAGAGGGGTGGGGGAGAGTTAGGGGGAAAACTGAGGGGAACTGCCGAGAAGAGATGCTGGAAGCTGGAAGGCGAGTGAGGCGAGGGGAGGCGTCAGACCGGTCGTTGCGCTGGCAAGGGAAGGACGCTTGACACTCTTCGCTACCTCCCTTCCACACGGGCATCCTCCGTCCACGACCGACGATTTTTCATCCCAGTTTTCGTTTCCAAACTCAGTCGTCGAAGGGTAGCCACGGATCGGTTTTCGCTTCTTCGTCGGACGGATTTTGTTACGTTTTTGTTTTTGTGATTTGATAATCTCTCCAAAGCTGATTTTGAGGAAGACGCCACACTTCCATTTACAAAATATTTCTATCATCCCATAAATAAAAAACAAAATTAGAAGTTTTTTTAATAATTTTTTTTCAACCATTTTGTTTACTCGCGTTATTAATATAAATTATTACTCTTGTCGGTGTTTCTTTTCGGCTTCGGGTTGTTCGGGTTTTGAAGAACGTCTCCGAAAAGCTTTTGAGTGAGACCAAAACAGAGAAAGTAAAATACGTGCCACGCATTCACATCTTTTCGAATAAATAAGCAAAACTAATTCATCATTTCAAATACTTAAATAATATATTCCAAAGTTTATAATTATCTATCTATCTATCTATATATATACATATACATATATATATATATATATATATGTATGTATGTACACATATCATCTATAACTTTCTCGCAAATATCCATCAATATATATATATATATATATATAATTTCACGCCAGAATTTAGAAAGAAACATTTTTTCCATCAGAAACACGCCTTGTGATACCTCCTTTTTTTAAATATTATTCCAATCTTTCTATAACAAAACCACCTTACTTCAATGTGTTTACAAAACCAATGTCATCAAATAACCTCACATCAGATACAGAAATACCTTAAATAAAGTGCTAAATTAACTCATATTTAAAAAAAAAAAAAAAGAAGATGAAAACTGTACTAATAAAGTGGTGTGAAAACGCCACATCGATATAACCTTCAAATTGATAAAGGTGAGTCTATTTTTATTATATATATATATATATATAATATATATTTATATTTATACATATAATTTGAAAGTAATATTTGGAATTTTAAATGTATTTCTTTATTTCCTTTGAGATTAAAATTTTAGTTGGTTGTTATTATTATTATTATTATTGTTATTAATATTATTATATTATTATTGTTATTATATATTATTATTACTGTTTGTTCGTCAGAACCGTAAACTGAAGATTATTTCCAATATGTTCTCAATAAATTTGCTGTTTATTAGTTCTTATAGTGAAGATCATTCTTAATTTGGACATATATATATATATATATATATGAAATTTTAAATGTGAAAAATAATTGACGTAATATACTTTTTAATGTTATATTATATATCGTTCGTTACTGTATCAGGGTTCAATTCTCTCATTTCTCCAAACTTCATCTTGTGAACCCGTGTAAAGATATTGTTTCGGAGACACCCTCCTTCGTCAGTAAACGTTTGTTGCTTTCGTGGAAGCAAATCTGGGTTCTGGATTACCTTCTAAACCATCTCTCTCTCTCTCTCTCTCTCTCTCTCTCTCTCTCTCTCTCTCTCTCTCTCTCTCTCTCGCTTTTGCAAACTTATTCTGTGTTGCATGTTGACAATTCGCTTATGTAGGACTATTTTTAGAACGTGTTTCTCTGGCGTGAGTACTGTCAGAAGGCATAATAATGATAATAATCGGTCGATTTCTTATAGGGGAAAATTGTCTGTTTCGACTATGAGAATGTCTCGTTGATAGGCTAAAGAAGCAAAAACAATGTAAATGAAATGTCCCTCTCTCTCTCACTCTCTCACTCTCTCTCTCTCTCTCTCTGACTATCTATCTCGCTACGGAGCGCCGTCAACTAATCAATAACTGAGAACGAACAGACACAAGAAGGGAAATAAAAAAAATGGAACAGATGATACAAAGTAGGAAAAGAACGAAGATGTTGGTGAAAAAAATTGAAGTTTAGACAGAAATCATCAAAGTAAAGTAAAAAACCATTCTAAACGACAGACAGACAGACAGACAGACAGAGAGAGAGAAAACAGACATAAAAAGACCGGTCTGTGGCTTCTGTTGTTGCCAGATTAAGCCGCGACCAAAGTATTCGTCAACTCCATTTCAAGTCTATTCCCTCGCTTCATTCATGCCAGATCAATAAACTCGCATCTCTCTCTCCTCTCTCTCTCTCTGGCTCTCTCTTTCTCTCTCTCTCTCTGTCTCGTTTCAAGATTTATATAAAATGTTTGTACGTTCAAAATATAATTATAAATAATGAATTAATTACAGCAGGTAAAATTATTAAAATTATTATATTTGCATCGAGTCGAGAGCCTGCTGCGCATTCAAACCCTAGTAAAAATACATCAGTCATTGTTCCCACTCTGTGAATATATATATACATATATATAATATATATATATATATATATATATATATATATATATAATTTGTTTGTTTTAGCCGTAGAGTAGTAAAGTGTCATCGCGTTTTCGATGAAGAGAGGAATGTAATTTCCTTCTCAATTTTCAATTTTTCCATCGCTTTGTCTTTATTTCCTCATGTGTTCAGTCCTTAAAGTTTCTTGTTTTCTTCATAATCTCTCTCTCTCTCTCTCTCTCTCTCTCTCTCTCTCTCTCTCTCTCTCTCCATGTTACCCATTTGTTTCACGGATTTGTCACTTATAAAATGTTTAACTGGATGTTTAAAAGGGTGTTTTACGAGTTTTATGATTTTGACGAGAAATGAGAGATGAACAGTCTAAGAGTTGTTTTGGACAATGAGTCGATGTTTTTCATTGACTATTATCACCTTCGGTGACTTCTCTTCTGTCTTCAGAAGGTCTTCGGAACTTCATTCTTCCCCTAACCCTTTATTTATAACCTTCGTACATACACAAACACACATTCATGCCCGTTCAGTGGGTGTACATGGGTGTTATCCAATTTTCCTTCGTGTCTTTATTTCAAAAAGGAAAAGAGGTAAAATATAAAACAGGGCATTTTATACCACTCACGAAAATGGTTTAGGTAGAAAACCTGAGAATTGATCACGTGACCTCATGGAGAAAACACGATCTTGAGACGCAATTTGCTGCTGACTGACGACGGGTCATGCACCGAACCTCGTGTGTGTGTGTGTGTGTGTGTGTACCTTCAGTATCTGTTATGCAAACAAAGGAATCACGCGATCTTCCGATTAGGATTGCGATTAAATTCCGATCTAAATAAGAGATGTTGAAGTGGGGTTCCGTCCACTATGAACGACCGTGAACTGAGGTCCTGTCGGCATTTGATGATGTTTGTGAACGTGACCGTCGATGTTTAAGATGATGCAGTTACGTTTACGAACGTTCCTTCCTGGATGGGATTCATATTGCTCGATATGAACCCTCTCTATATCTCACTCTTAAAATTACAGCAGAGAGAGAGAGAGAGAGAGAGAGAGAGTATAAAATTGTTTGAGAGAGAATATTCCAAATAAGAGTTTGGCATTTTTTGTTATATTTTAAAACATTCTTGATTTTTATGTAATTTTTTCACAAAAAACAGGTTTTTTGGTTGATATTTTATTATTTTTTTTTTACCGAACTCGAAATGTAACTTCAAATAAGGTTTAAAATGTAATGTTTTAATTTATGATTTTTCCCAACAATTATTACATTATTTCGTGATTGATGATAATTTTTAAGTTTAAGATATTTAACTTAAAGAGCACTGAAGCGCTCTGAGAGACCTTTATTTAATTTTTGAATGTGCAAAAGAATTAATTTTGAAACTGTAACAACAACCTTCTGTGGAGTCCTCATATACGTAATGACAAAGAAACATCCCCATACTCGCATCGGCCGGTCGCATAAAGCAAGCGGGAAAACGGCTCTTACAGTGCCAATGCCTCGCCGTCAGTAGAAGATGCCACAACTGAAAGACAACGAAGGAAGGTGCTCTTCGCAACTTTACACGAAGGGAATCGAATCACCCCTACCTTTTCCCCTTTTACCGATGCATATTGCTGGTCTGCAACGAAACTCGAGTTGAAAAAAAAGAGTGTGCCTCTCTCGAATGCCAATTCGCAGGTGGTTCTTCCCCTCATGACGAGGGTCCGAGATGAAGAAGACAAGATCAGAAACATCTCTCGAAACTCATTTCGATTTACCGTCTCTTTAAGACCTAATTAATTGATTAATTTATCGGAATAAAACTTTCAGAACTCCAAACAATCTTCCGACATTGTTACTCGAAATATTTTGACCAATGCTTACAAACGACATTATGAAGTTTATACATACAATTAATGATTACAAACATTTGTAAAAAAACTTCGAATCATCTCTAAACCAAAATGGATCTTCGTGGTTCTGCACTTTCTTAGTCGATCGGAAAAGCAAATAAACTGGTTATTCTTTTGTATATGAAATCGTGATGGCAAAGCTATCCAATAAGAAACGAAATAACTATAATAAAAGCAAGGTATTTTTTGCATTAAAAAGAGAGGAATGACGTCATAAATCTGGTTGCCATGACACCCATTCATATACTTTAATATCAAATTTGTTCTTTGTCGCAGAACTTACCTTTGGCATATAAGGTAAGATAAGAGATGAAAGTTTGATGTTGAATGCTACGGTTACAAATATATACGCCACTGATTATATATATCAGTGGCGTACATTCAGGGTAAGTTAGGTAAGCGCCGCCTACCCTAGTAAAAATCTTATTGAAGATATTAAAGACAGTACCGTATTTTTCAGAATAGTCTACAGTACAGTACATACCACTAGCCAGTTATGAAACTTATCATTAGCTACTATAATTACTACAATTACATAATATGTACATGTAGTGCGTGTGCTCACACGCAATACCGCCACTGATATATATATATATATATATATATATATATATATGTTGGGGTAAATGTGATAAATTGGTAATTATGCATAATTGAAAATATCATGACTTAACCTAACCAATTGTCAATGGCGTACAGTTGACCTAACCGGGCATTCAATTGACCCGAAATCAATATTTTACCCACATCATACAGCTGCCTACTACACACTGCATTAAGAGGCCCTACATATCCAGCCTTTGCTTGTCAAAATCTGCAAACTCAGGGTGAATCAAGTCACTGCTTCATTCAAGCTCTCACTCACTCAACCCAAGACAAATTAATATGTAGGTTTTGTACATTTTGAATTGAATGCCAGGTTAGGTCAATTGAATGCCCGGTTAGGTCAACTGTACGCCCTTGACAATTGGTTAGGTTAAGTCATGATATTTCAATTATGCATAATTACCAATTTATCACATTTACCCCAACATATATATGTTAATAACAGACCGTGCATGGAACAAGGAACTCTTCTGGGAAATTACATCCACTATAATTCGAATAAGTAATGATAAATGACAAATACTATAGTTTTTTTCTTTTTCATGATGTTAGCCCGACGTGGGCAACGGGTCACTCGCAAAGAGGTCCCAAAAATATAGCTTCTCTCACCAGCTATCTGCAAAACAGATAGGATCCAGCTTTGAGACAGGATCTAGGGTTTACAGCAGCCTAGCCCCGCTACATTTAGAACCTCAATATAAGCAAAAGACTCGTTGCATTCACGTTGCATTAACTATTGTATTTTTAGCCAAAAAACAAAACTTAAACCTCAACCGGAACATTGAGCGTCCACTTTTCAAGGCACATAACACGTTCGTCTAATATACACAAACTCAGAATGGTCCCCTGAGAAACTTATATGTTAAACACAGACCGTGCATGGAACAATGAACTCTTCTGGGAAATTACATCCACTATAGTTCGAATAAGTAATGATAAATGACAAATACTATAGTTTTTTCTTTTTCATGATGTTAGCCCGACGTGAATGCAACGAGTCTTTTGCTTATATTGAGGTTCTAAATGTAGTGGGGCTAGGCTGCTATAAACTGTAGATCCTGTCCCAAAGCTGGATCCTATCTGCTTTACAGATAGCTGGTGAGGGAAGCTATATTTTTGGGACCTCTTTGCGAGTGACCCGTTGCCCACGTCGGGCTAACATCATGAAAAAGAAAAAACTATAGTATTTGTCATTTATCATTACTTATTCGAACTATAGTGGATGTAATTTCCCAGAAGAGTTCATTGTTCCATGCACGGTCTGTGTTTAACATATAAGTTTCTCAGGGGACCATTCTGAGTTTGTATATATATATATATATATATATATATATACAGGGCGTCCCAAAAAACTTATCTCTAAATATATAAAGGCAGTGTTTATTAAAATACATTTCATTTTCAAAATGTAATAGAATCTACAGACATTATTTAATTGTTTTGTCAACGCCTGTTTTCAAACTGACGTCCGTTCTGGTCCAGGCACTGCTGATAACGCGAAGCAATGGAATCGCAAACATCACGAAACATTTCGTTTGGTATTTGTGTGCATTCTCGTTCAATGGCTGCTCTCAATTCAGCGACTGTTGCAGGTTTTATAGCGTAGACTTTGTCTTTTAAGTATCCCATAAAAAAAGTCTAGTGGTGTGAGGTCTGGTGAACGCGGAGGGTATTCTAAAACCCCTTCGTCCAATCCACATCCACATCGTGCCAAGTACCACTCGCAATACTCCACTCTTCGGTCCGGATCATCATCTTCATTAATAGCATGGACTAATCTTGGAATGTAACTTTTCCATTGACAGCGCTTCAAAATGCGTTGGACAGACGATTCTGAAATTCCTACCTCACGACTCGCTTGCCGCACAGATTTTCTTGGACTTTGGTGATACGTTTCCAGTACTCTTTCTTGCTTTGTGGGGCTTGTCGATGTCCGTGGTCTTCCGGAACGCTTCTTGTGGACATTCTGAACAGTTCCATCGGCTTCAAACTTATCTCTAATTCGAGTGATGGTAAGTCGCGTTGGTGGATCTGTTTGAAACTCCCTCCTAAACTGTCTTTGCACTTCAACTGCGTTTTCACACTTCCAGTAGCATTTTAGAATGAATTTCCTTTGTTCAAAGCTTAGTCTGACTGCCATTATTAATTCTAATGGGTTTAACTTGGAAAGAAAGAAACATCAATTGAGCTATCAGCTGTTAAAGTGTGTATACATTTTTTGGGACGCCCTGTATATTCGTAAGCGTTTCTTTGTTATTGAATTTTTTCATCCTTTGTTATTAATTCCTTTTACAGCAAAATGCGTGATGAAATAACTGGCACTATTCATTTGGCACTCCCGATGTTTCCTCTAATCATTTTCATTCCTTTATTTACTTATTTTAAAAGGATCTAAAATCGATTTTAGTGCCAGTAACACTGCCACTATATGCTTTTATTTTTTCTTCAAATTTCCCCTCACTTTTAGCACTTTTTTCCAGTTTTCCTTTTAATTTCCTCTAATTTAATTACTTCCTTTTGCCGTGAAGTGCCAATTGCCACCATCTCTCGACACAGAAACCGAAATAAAAAAGAACTTTAGAAAAGTTGGTTGGTTGACGGTATTTCGAAACAACTAATGGCACACACGGGCACTGTTCTAAAGGTATCGGAAGCTTTACTGTACTTCGTATCCGGTTATCCGGTCGGAATTACAACTTTTTTTTTGTTTTTGGCATTCGAAACGAGAGGGGAAACGAATATTTTTCTTTGGGTGATTGTTGGAAACGGATTAAAAAATGTTTACATGGATTCAAAATCGAAATGCTTGCAGGTCCGGTGCTAGTATCTCCGAGCAACTGATACAATGAGCAAACCAAACCAACCAATGGTTCAGACACTGCGACATCCGCAACTGGCATTCATATTACATATCCTTCGGAATTCTAAACACCTTTTATTAATGACTCAGTAGGCTTCTACTGTTACAGATTAACGGACATTGAAAGAAGGGACTATTTAACTTCAAAATATGCCGTGATTCTCAGGTTGCATCTTATTCAAAAGAGAATAATGAGTGTTACGGTGAGTTGTACACACGCTTTAGAATCTCTGTCCTTTGTCCTTCGTGGAATTTAATAAATACTTGCCAGGACAAACTCCAGAATCCAGTTTTCAGTTTTAATATTATTATTATTATTATTATTATTATTACTTCAGTAACTTGTCAAGTTTTTATTTAAAATCTGCATCCGAAAACTTAAAAGTTTTAGTGATATATATATATATATATATATATGTGTGTGTGTGTGTGTGTGTACATATTCGAATCCGGATTCGTGTTCGCGCTTTAACCAGATTGGAATCGGAATCAGAGATCAAAGTTGATTTTTTTTTAAGAACTTACGAATATAACCAAATAATTTCAGGGAATCAAAATTTGAATCGAAATCAGAGTTTGCATTTCTGTTGAAACTTGAACAGTAATAGTTATTTTAAGGCTTTTAAACTTTCCTTTTCGAGTGGTGTACAGAACACTTCACCACACTTTGATATTTCTCTCATTTTAGCCACAAGGTCGCTATAAATATCTGGGAAACTCCGGTAGGAGAGGGGAGATCGTGTAATACCCTTGCCCTGAGAGCAAATAAGTGCTTTCAAAGAGTTTAAAAGTTACAGTTTACCTGAAAAATCTTCACCATCTCGGTCTACAGCATGTCCTGGAACTGCTTATCATCCTCGTGGACATGTCGACGCATGTTTGGCCTAACTTGCTTTCGACACTATATACTTCAGGGAGTGTGCCAAATCAGAGTTTGTGTTCTGTAACGTCAGAAATAATTATATATAAACACACACACACACACACACACACCACACACACACACACACACACACGAAACCATGTGAAACCATCATTCGGAGAAAACAAGTAGAGAGGCTACATGGCACTTCGTCTTTCGCCAGTCACTCCTTCCAATAAATGTTCTGACGTAATAGGAAAGTTGGACAATTTTCTTTTAATACACTTACATCATTTTCTTTTAATACACTTACATTAATGCATCATGCACCAATGTACTCATCATGTACTCATTAATCTAACTCGTTATTATTAAAAAGTATATATATATATATACCGGTGTATATATATATATATATATATATATTATATATATATATAATATATATATATATATATATATGATGAAAATTACACTATATTTATTGTCTGCGCCATTTCAAAATCGGGAGAGGTGACTTCCTCGTCAGTCACCATTTTTTCAACGGGTTCAGGAAGTGTTGTGTGTGTGTGTGAATAAAAATCGCCTGTGTGTGTGTGTGTGTGTGTGTGTGTGTGTTTTCAGCTAATTTTAATTTTAACATTCCTATACAGCTTTTAGAATTTATTCAATCAACGTATAAAATATCGAGAAAAGACATATTCCGAATCAATGCACACGTCAACGTATATTGCAATGAATGCATAAATATTTGGTATATTTTTCTACAAGTTATAAAAAAAGATTGGTGTAATATAATTTCCCAACAGTGAGTCTACAATTCAGTAGATTCCAATGAAGTGTGAATATTTCAAATACACGCATTCATAACTTAACCTTACAAACATTTCCGGCGTCAAAGGGTTAAGCATTCTGGCTATGGTTTCTAGCCTTATTGTGCCAAAGTATTGTGTCAAATAGCTGGAAAGAAACTTCAAAATTTTTGCATTCGTCGGATTAATGAAAACATAAATTCGCAAGAGTTACTGAAACTTCGTTTGCAGTAGATCAGTGATTCCCAACCTTTTTACTATGGTGGCCCAGTTTTGATGGTCATAAATGTTGGTCGCCCATATATATAAATATATATAAGGATGTTTTTGTAATATACCTGACTTATTTTGAAGCATTACAAACACTAGTTGTGGCCCACTAGAAAATCCACCATGTGCCCCACCGGTTGGGAACCTATGCAGTAGATCCTCTTCACCAAAAAGGAGTAATCTGTACGAAAATTAACTATCCATGTGACTCCAATAGTGACTCAATAGTGACTCCAATAGTAACTCCAAGTTTGAACGAAGATCCAGTCCATCACAAGAACTGATTTGGTGTGATCATCGCCCAACCAGTAAAGAAAACTCCTATAATTTAGCTGATTAAACTTCGGGGTTGTTGACAATTACCCTGTGTTTAAGAGAGGCAAAGGACTGGAACCCGTGGTCATACCATGCACGCCCTCACTTTGTGGGTAGTTAGCCCCCACTCGCCGAGTATGTACAATATATATATTAGAACTTTTTCTTTTATTCTGCAAATGATCTGTGTACATACAACGAGCACATAATTATGAGCGAGCAGTTGCATTTCAGTAACGCCTCAAGTATAACTCCTTGCTCACGCAACGGGTTACAAAGTGACGACCTATGTACTACGGGCATTCAATATATTTTGCCCCACCCTTTTTTCTTAGCTAAATAATAGGCCACGGGGCTGAAATATCTTTTGGGCCGTAAGTTTGAACTTTCTGCGCTTCACATAACCGGAATTTCCAGTTTGAACCTCCCCTCCTTGTATAAAACCGCTTTTAAACACTCTTGTATAAAACCCATGGTTAACGCAGTTTACAAAATGGCGTCTGACAGTGATGTACGTCGTAAACAGAGAGCTGTTATCGAGTTTTTAACCGCAGAGAAGGAAACAGTTGGAAATATTCACAAACGTCTACAAAACGTTTACGGAGATGCTGTTGTTGATCGGAGCACAGTTGGACGCCGGTCTAAACGTGTGAGATCATCGGAGAGAGGGAGACCCAGCCTCGATGATGAGCCACGCAGCGGTCGCCCGGCATCGGCTGTCACATCTCACACTGTGCAACGTGCTAACAGTATCATTCGATCAAATCGGCGCGTCACATACAAGGAGCTATCACTGGAGCTAAGAATTAGTGAAGGAAGTGTAAATACGATAATTCAGCAACTGGGTCCTTTCACGAATTGTGACTGGGATGAGACTTGGGTACACCACTTTGAGCCTGAAACAAAACGCCAATCCATGGAGTGGCATCACGCAGACTCCCCACGCAAGAAAAGTTCAAAATGGCCCACTCTGCAGGAAAGGTTATGGCCACCATCTTCTGGACATGAAAGGGGTGATTCTGGTGGACATTATGAAGAAAGGACAAACAATCAATTCAGAGGCATATATTGCTACCCTACAGAGACTCCAGAGACGTATAAAGCGAGTTCGACAGGAGATAAAACTGGAAGACTTCCTTCTTTTGCACGATAACGCAAGACCACACAACAGTTTGCAAACAAGAGAGGCCATCACAAAAATGCGCTTGACTGTGTTACCCCACCCTCCATACAGTCCGGATCTGGCACCTTCAGACTTCCATTTGTTTTGTCCAATGAAGGATGCTATTTGTGGAAGAAAGTTTGTGAGTGATGATGAGGTTGTTGAGGAGGTTAAGAGGTGGCTGCAGCGGAAGCCAGTGGACTTTTACCAGCAAGTAATAAAGGCCTTTGTTTCGAGGTGGAGGAAAGCCGTAGAAAAGGATGGAGACTATATGGAAAAATGAAAACTTGTAAAAAAGGTATGTAACTACTTGTGTACAAAATTTCTGAAACTTACAAGGAAACTTGGAAAGAAAAAAAAGGTGGGGTGAAATATATTGAGTGGCACTCGTTCATAGGTCACCAGTGGAAGAGAAATCAAGAATTTTAATAGTTTTGCAGATAAATCACTTTTGCTTCCAACCGTTCAACAATTGCTGGTTTTCAGCAACAAATACAAACGTTATTCAGGCACAGAATCTGATTAAAGATGGTTCAATTTTTGCGTGGACGCAATACGAGTAAATTTAGTACCCTCTTTGTTTATAGTGGAGTGCCATAGGGCAGGCACAGTGACAGCTTTATATTATAGATATGTTTGACAGGGGATTATTATATTTTAAATCCTATTATTTAAAATGAAGATGTAAAATAATATGTTAATATAACTTTAAAAGGGTGAATTGGATTAAGTTTTTTCATATTCATGCTGTAAAAAGTAATCTAATCAGACCAGTTAATCAGACAGCTATAGGGTTGCCAGGTTTTAAATATCGAAACAGGGTACTGTAAAGCTTTGGTCATCAACCATTTTGTCCACACTTTATGGGTCTTCACTTAAATACTCACACTTCTTTACAAAAAAGTTATGCAAAAAGGGACAAAAAGTGTCCCTACTGTCACTGTGTAGGAGTTTTCCTTACAAAAGCTGTAGGTCACTTCCGTCATGTGACCTTAGATGTTGCGAAGGAGGCGAAACAACCCCACCATTACATTTTATTTCTTTACCCTTGATGGGGGACGCTGTCCGGACGCATAAAATACGGGACATCCCGCGGAATACGGGGCACCTAACAACCCTATTTACAGCTCATACTTTAATCCATTTTCCATAAATAAAAGTCCTCCCTCGCCACTTCCCCAAAATTGCAACAGAAAACGAGATCACAAGAGATATACTGAAACAAAATGAGAAAATGTCAGAGTATGAACGACGCATTCTCGCGTGTTCATCTCGAGTCGCTTTCCCCTTTGTTTCAGCTTTACTGACGGTGAAGTGGTCGTGCGGAGGACGGAAGACAGGAAGGAGGCCTTTCCGAGTCCTTTCTCAATTTGGAAGTCAGCGATTGCCTTTATTCAAAAGCCGATGTGTGATTATCCTCTCTTTATTATTGTATTGAGCCAATTCATGGGTGTATAGTACACCAGGTACAGGTATATACAGTATGTATATTGTATGTATTTTTGTATATCCATATATATGTATGCTTGCATACCCATAATGCATCATTGAATCAAATCATATTCGAACGACTAATTAGTGTCGTCATTTATATGATTTTCCCTTTGTCCGAGTAGCCCTTTGGAAAGGGGTGGTGGGGGTAGGTGTTAGGCGACAAAAGGACCTCCATACAGCTTAACTTGTAATCCAAATAACCACGGTTCGGTACATCATCCAATGGACGCGGAGGAAGGTCACCCACCCAACTATTGAACAGACCCAAAGTCGCTTAACTTCACTGATCTTAAGCGAAGCGGTGTAACGACAACTTGGCCACGACATATCCAAACCTTAAACTAATCTGCCAACCACCGCGGATTTTAATGGAGGGCATTGAACTAAAGATAGATTTTAAGGGAGAGATAAAAAACAAAGATAAAAAATAGGACAAAAACACGAAAGAAAAAAAAAAAAAAAGCCGAAAAGAGAATCGCTGAATTATTAAAATGAAGGTCTATAAAAATGGAGTCAGTAAATTATTGATCGCAAAATCAATGACAACGTCTTCAGACGCCTTTCCCTTGCAACCTTTACGTGCTCACACATTTGGCAATCAATACGCCATCGATTTATTTTGTTTTTCTACAAACATATACTGTGTACACACAAACACACACACACCACACACACACACACACATAAAATACAATTTGTATGTGTATGTATGAAAGGAAATAGTCGCACCATTAACTTCAGAAATGGGAAAGGATGAAACAAATAATGGAAACCTTTCGGAAATTTAAAGTCCTCGAAAACAACTCCATTCAAATATCGATCCTTGACGTCATTGAATACAGAAAGAGAGAAAATGTGAATAAAAAAAACCCTTCATTAAAAGTTGAAGTGATTTTCTCGTTTTTAATCAATTCTATTTAATGGGATGAAATGTGATTGACTATTCGGTGGTGTTTTTATAGCGTTGGTTGACTACGTTGGTTCAATGTTAGTTGCTACGTTGATTCAACGTTGTTTCAATGTTGATTCAATGTTAGTTGTTACGTTGGTTCAACATTGTTTCAATGTTGATTCAATGTTAGATGTTCGTTGGTTCAACATTGTTTCAACTTTGGTCCAACATACGAGATATTTTCGCTCGGCTTTTAAGTCAACGGATGCGACTTTTTCATCCAGACGCAGATGGAAATTTTTTCGCGTCTTTTCATCGATGTATGAAATGAATCAACGCTTTATACAAATTACATACATTTAGATACATCTCAAAGCTGATAGAACGAAGAGAGAGAGAGAGAGAGAGAGAGAGAGAGAGAGAGAGAGAGAGAGAGAGAGAGAAGAGGGAAACATTTTTAAAGCATTCCAGTCGCGTCAGCCAAAAAATTATTTCATCGATTTCTGCTAATCGTGTTTTCTCGCGTCCGCCCCAATTTCCCCTCTACTTTTCTTGTTCTCTCCTCATTCCCTCATTCCTTTATGCCCTCGTTCTGTGTCCATTTCCCTCTTTCTCCCCTTCGGCTGTTAATCTCCTCCCCTCTTAAAAGCATTCCACAGAGGCGTATGACACAAAAGCGAAACCAGTGATACGAAAATGGTCTCAGAGTTAGCCGTTCATAAAGGCGAAATTTGCATACCTTTTCCAAACAAAAGTGGACGTCAGCTACGCCAAAGTAGACCCTCAGTGAACCATTCATAAAGGCGATCTTCTCTTATTGATCGCATTCATTCATCCCGAGCATTCATCGACCTGCATCAACACGAGCGCTTTCAAAGCGGACTTCGATGTCATAAGAGCGAAAATCTTTTTCTAACAATGCAAATTACGACCTTCCTGTGTGTCCATAGTTAAAAAAATGTTTAACTTCCATTCTACCAATAACCCAACTCATCTTCAGCATTTTGTGCCTCTATATATATATATATATATATATATATATATATATATATATATATATATATGATAAAATAAAATTAATACTATTACAATAACAATGTTTTGTAACGGCAAAGGTCGTCTTCACGTGGAATCTGAACCAGCCAATGGTTACTACATCATCTGAATGTAGATAGTGGCCACCCATTCAACTACTGAACAGACCCAACGTCTCCTAACCTCGCTGATCTAAGGGAAGCGGTGTTGGAACGTGGCCACGACGTGGCTCTGAGGATTGTGTAGACGCAGTAATACTTTTGCGTAAATAATAAAAAGGTAATAATAGTTTACGGGAGCATTTATGAATATTTTTCTTTCCA
>JAJOZX010002455.1:460000-477500 GCA_023014485.1 Bathynomus jamesi
AATAAAATTACGAAATAGTCCAAAAATTTATTACATAATCTGTTCAAAGTGTCCGCCGTTGTGACGCACACATAGTTGAAGACGCAATCTCCACTGCGACAGCACTTTCTGAATCACAGTCGCAGAAATTTCTTGACACGCCTCCACAATGCGTGCTTTAAGGTGGAAAATGTTCTGAAGTTTGACCTCGTACACTTTGGCTTTCAAGTGGCCCCACAAATAAAACTCCAGCGGAGTAAGATCATAATAAAAAATAATAAAAATAATAATAAAAATAATGAAAAAATATATTATAAATAAATTTTTGGACTATTTTGTAATTTTATTATTTTTCCCTATGGGTCCAGACTTACGGGACACCCTGTATATATATATATATATATGTATGTGTGTGTGTGTGTGTGTGTGTGTGTGTGGGTGGGTGGGTGTGGGTGGGTGTGTTGGTGTGTATATGTGTAAATATAATACCAATGGCTGAATAAAGCGGTTGTAATAATTCTCGTTCAGTTTGTTCTTTGAACAAACATTTTACGAAAGTTTTGTTTCTTCAACTTTGTGATGACGTTCTTTAAAAGTGAACTGGATTAGGCACGCTGCCCGAAAACTTCCGAAGAGAGCCATGCAGAAATTGAAGGTAGAGTTCAAATTTGATGCATCATTATTTTATTGTGAAAACAAAGAAGAGGAATTTGTACACTTCACGAATCGTTGTATGCGTCGTGACGAGTTACCGTAGAGAGATTTCTACCATGCATGTACTACTGTATACGAACCTGAAGCAGCTTCAAGTTTTGTCCCTTCATGAAGCGTTTTCCTGAACAGTGAATACATTGTTTGAGATGAACATTGAAGATGAACAATGAATACATTGTTTGAGATGAATACAGACCAGCGGGGACTTACAGGGGGTTGTTGACTTACAGGAAGGAAAGAGCCAAGGATTCAAAACTTGATTTTACTAAAGAAACGAACTTGAGTAATTTCAATCCCGAAAATAATGCTTTTATGGATTCTTTCTTCTAACAAAGATCTAAATTCATTTCTCCCAGAAATCAAGAAAGGAAAATTGTCGAACATCGTTCAAAATAAACATGAATTTCGCTATTATTATAGAGATGCTCAAACTTTACTTGTATCTATCTAGTTCACGTCACAGATTGGATTATTTGTTCTTTAATCTGTGCTTTACGCTTGTATTAAACGGAAATACGGAAGATTCTGTACGGAAATGTCTTAGCCAGTAAGACCTTAACACTTACTTTATGCTTACGAGGAACTTTGATTTTAAATGAAACTTCATAAAGTTTGACCAAACAGTGAGTTCGGATGTGAAACTCAAAATTTTGATGGGTTATATTTTATAAATTTACTGACTGATTGGTCAAATTAACTGTCATAATAATACAATAATAATAATAATAATGTACCCCATACTTGTGTATGTGTTGTGTACCCCATACTTACTCCAAAACTATCTCACTGTTTCGCGTTTCCGATTGATATTGGTGTTCTAAGATCGTAGGTTCAAGTTTTTTGGATTTCAGACTAACAAGGAACTACTGTGTTCATAATTATCAGACCAGTTTTGTGAAGTTTGGAAATTTTCTAGAAGCGCGGAAGGGTTGGTTAATCTGTAGACTATGGAATAATTTTCCATTTTATGAAAACATAACTAATAATAAATAGTTTTAGACACTAATTACTAACGCTGTACTGTGTACTTGAGCAGAACTTTTCTTTTGATAATCTTTAACTTTTAAATGAACACCCTGTACTGCAAATTCAAAAGTGTATTAAAGCAAATACTTTATTTTCTATTATATTAAATTGATAGTGAAGTATTTTTCACAAATGTAACGCTGGTTCACGATCTTATGTACTTAATTTAATTTCTTTAGTCTAGTTCCACAGGTATTTATAGTCATAATATATGTATGAATACAGGGTGTCTTAAAAGTTCCTGTGCACCCTATACATATATATATCCACTCTGAATATACGAAAAGTATTATTCAGATATATAGATATGTGTGTGTGTGTGTGTGTACACAGTGACTTTTGAGACACCTTGTATGCAGAGCTGGGCACTTGCGGCATATTTTGCGGTACTGCGGTACTACCGCACTACCAAACCGGTACCAAACCGGTACGCGGAAATTTGAATGCGGTAGCGGTACTGCGGTATTTTCAGCGATCCTTTGCGGTACTGCGTTATGCGGTACCGGTTTGCGGTTTGCGGTAGTACCGCAGTACCGCAGTACCGCAAAATATGCCGCAAGTGCCCAGCTCTGCTTGTATGTTTATGACTCAAATATAATATCAGTATTTACTACATATAAAATTAATGTATTTTCATTTAACATAGATCACTTATAATTGCTAGTTACAATTAAGATAATATAAAATGTTGAAAGACTTTTATTAATACAAATTTTTTTATTGTTAGTGTATGATAAGTAAACGGTATTGCAAAAGTCGTGGTGTTTTTAGGATTTTTTTAAATCACATTTATAAAGCGTTGTACTTTTTGTGAAGACAAAGTAAATTTAGGAGGTTTGCTCCAAAAAGGAATTGAAAAATTCAGTTTGTTAGTTGCAACGTCGTATTCGTATTTTTGTCATTACGTCATATTCACATTTTTATCATTGTTGCCTCTAGAGGTTTCATGTGTCCGAGGAAATCAAATCTCGTATCGCAAGCGCTGCAGCAGTTGGTGTGGCGTTGCGTTTGTTTGTTGAGGTCGTTCGCAGCATCAAACGTTAGCTCAATATTTCTAAAATCGATGTCAATGATCTGTACAATTCAATTAACCCGAAGTGGATAAGCGAAACTGCAAATTTTTGTGAACACTGCTCAGAGGTGGTCTGCCAGAAATCCTAGAGGTCTGACCTCCTCCCCCGACACACACACGACTTTTCCAATACCATTTAATAGCTTTGTAATTAACTCTTCTTGTATAGCTTCTACTTTGTTGGCTTTATTTTGGCTCAAACCAGACGATTTAATTCAATTAGAGAAGACCGCTATATAGTTAGTTATCGGAGCACCGTACCACTGATGTAGTCGATACCACCATAGCCGAGACCGAGACCGGAAAAAAGGTCTCGAGACCGGTCTCCAGTCCAACATCACTGCACCATATGTACCATAATAAACGTAGTTTATCTGATGGTGATTCGCCCATGTATGTTTATTATAACTAAAACCTAACCTACTGTGGTCACTCATACATTAAATCTCTTTCATAGTATTTTCTAACGGGGTTTCCCCACTTTTCCTCTTCTTTGCCCAAGTACGAGAAATCCAAAAGTTGGAATCTCAAAGGAGGAAATTTTTAAATTGATCCACTCCTATTTTAAGTTAAAATTTTTATAGCAAATACCTCTCGGGATTTCAACTATGTCACGGCCCCCTTTTTTTTTAACCCTTTCCCAAATCAGGAAACTTTTTTTTTTTTTAATCTGACATTTTCCCTTCGATCATTCCCATTTGCGGACTGCGGATGGGAATGGAAATGTTTACTTGTCTCGAAAAATATAATTTTTTTTCGATGACGTACGAGTTCGTCTTTGTTATTATTTATTTTACCAAAATTTCTACACCAAAAATTATAATGGGATGTTGAGCATCCTATACTTGCTCCAGAACTAGTTTTTCTCAATGTTACTCGTTATTAACTGATGTTAATATCTCAAGATCGAATAAATGATATTCTTAAAAGAAAAAAAATACCTTTATTTAACTTAAAAAAAAATTTGTTTGGGTTTCAGACTAACAAATCTGTGTTCAAAGTTGTCAGACCAGTTTTGAGAAAATTCAACAACGTCTTCTTCCGCAGCTTATTATCCCATCTTTACATGGGGGTCGCTGTTTTTGGTTCGTCTTCTCCACTCTCCTCTGTCGTATACCGCGTCCTCCTCCAAGTCCTTCTCCCTGATGTCCCCACCACACAGTCCCTCCATCTCGTCTTCGGTCTTCCTCTTCTTCTCCGTCCCGGCAACTCCATCTCCAGCACTCTACGCCCCACATACTCCTCCTCTCTTCTCCTGACGTGTCCATACCACTTCAGCCTGGCCTCCTGCACCTTCTTAGATGCTTCTGCCACCTTCACTGTTCCCCTTATATGCTCATTTCTGACCCTATCCCTCCTCGTCACTCCACACATCCATCTCAACATCTTCATTTCAGCCACATCGATTTTTCTTTCATTGCTCTTCTTCATTGACACAGTCTCCATTCCATACAACATTGCCGGCCTCACCACTGTTTTGAATACCTTTCCCTTCAGTTTCACTGGGACCCTCTTATCACAGAGCACCCCTGATACGTCTCTCCAGTTCTTCCACCCCGACTGTATTCTACAGTTTATCTCTCTCTCTGCTCCCCCCTCTGCATCCACTGTTGACCCCAAGTATTTAAAATACTCCACCGTCTTAACACGCTCTCCACTCAATGTCACTTCCCCTCCTCGGTCCTGCTGCACATCACATCTCATATATTCGGTCTTCTTTCGGCTAATTCTCATCCCCCTACTTTCCAACGCCTCTCTCCAATTTTCCAACTGCTGCTCCACCTCCTCTTTCGTCTCCCCACTCAACACAACATCGTCTGCATACATCATGCACCACGGCGCCTCCCCTCTAATCCTGTCCGTCAACACATCGAATACCACATTGAAAAGGAAGGGGCTCAAAGCTGATCCTTGGTGCAGACCAACTTCCACCCCAAAGCTCTCTGACACACCCACACTACTCCTCACCTTAGTTGTTACTCCCCTGTACATTCCCTTGATCAGTTTAACATACTTCTCTGGTACCATCTTTTCCCTTAAGCATCTCCAAACTTCCTGCCGTGGTATCCTATCATATGCCTTCTCCAAGTCAATAAAAACCATGTGCAACGCCTTCTGCCCCTCTCTGTACCTCTCTGCCAACTGTTTCAATGCAAAAACTGCATCTGTCGTTCTCCTTCCCGGCATAAATCCAAACTGTTCCACTGACACTTCCGCTTCGTCTCTCAACCTACTCTCCACTATTCGCTCCCATATCTTCATTGTATGTGATATTAGCTTGATCCCTCTATAATTCGTGCAATCTTGTACGTCTCCCTTCTCTTTAAATATAGGCAGTATGATGCTGGTCCGCCACTCATCCGGAATCACCTCCTGGTCAAACAACTTCTGCATTAGATCCCACACCAGATCCACCCCCTCATCTCCCAGTGCCTTCCATGCCTCGGCTGGTATCTCGTCTGGGCCAGTCGCCTTGTTATTTTTCATCCTATTCAGAGCACGACTCACTTCCATCCTCCCCACTTGTCCTGTCATAGCTACATTTGGTAATCCATCCTCATAGAAAGATCTTGGGTTTTCTTTATTTAATAATTCCTCAAAATATTCCTTCCATCTATCCTTTATCTCTTCATCTCTTTGCAGCACCGCCCCCTCCCTTCCCTTAATTTGTTTTACCTGTGTAAAGTCTTTTGTCGCTCTATTTCTGCTCTTAGCCAATCTGTATATCTTCTTTTGTCCTTCACGATCCTCTAAATCCTCATACATCTGCCGATATGCCTCCGCCTTTGCTCTCGCCACTGCTCTCTTTGCCTGTTTCTTTGCTTCTTTATATACCACCTTACACTCTTCACTCCTCGATTCTTCCCATAACTTCTTAGTTTCTCTCTTACTTCGTAGTGCCCTTTGGATCTCATCACTCCACCACCATCCTTCCTTATCTTCCCACATTTTACCTGATGTTTCCCCCAATATGTCTCTACCTGCCGTTCTCATGACATTCGCATTATGTACCCACCAATCCTGTACATTCTGTTCATCAACATGGATTTCACTCAACACTCTCTCTCTAAATTCCCGTTTCTTCCCTTCCTCTCTCAGTTTGTACCACCTAATTCTCCTCACTGTTGTTCCTCGGGTCTTTCTTCCTCTTTTCAACATCACATCCATGACTACCAACCGGTGTTGTGGCGTCACATGGTCTCCTGGAATAACTTTGCAGTCCCTCACCTCGGCCAATTGCGCCCTCCTATACAGTATGAAATCAATTTGCGATGTTCCGCCTCCACTCTTGTACGTAATAACATGCTCCTCCCTCTTTCTGAAAAACGTATTTACAATCGCTAGATCAAACGATACAGCCATATCCAACACTCTCTCACCGTCCACGTTTGCCTCTCCATAGCCATGACAACCGTGCACTCTGACCACTCCATCGTTATGATCACCAACGTGTCCATTCATATCCCCGCCCAACACCACTCGTTCGTCCTCGGCAATACTCTCCATTTCTTCCTCCAATAACCTCCAGAATGCTTCCTTAACGTCGTCCGGACATCCACTTTGGGGCGCGTATGCACTGATTATATTGAGTACCTGTTCCCCATAATTCATTCTCAAAGTCACCAGTCTATCTCCTCTTCGCTTTACCTCCACTATGCTATCCTTCAATTCCTTCGCCAATACAATACCCACACCATTCCTTCCCTCAACCGACGCCCCACTGTAGAACAATTTATATCCCTCACTGAGTTCTCTTGCTTTGTTCCCCTTCCAGCGTGTTTCTTGTACACACAACACCCCAACTCTCCTCTTCTTCATCAACTCCACAATCTCTCTTCCTCTGCCAGTCATGCTTCCAACATTCAGCGTCGCAATTCTCAGGTCCACCCGAGCTCGCTTCGTTAGCCGCACCCGCTCTTGGTGCGGTAGCCATCGCCTCACCACAGAGGTCGGGCGAGGTCTCTGTACGTCGCCTACGGGGTACGCCCTAGCCGTCATCGCATTTTCGTGTTGAAGACTCACCATTGTGGTTTTGGCTGGGTTTTTATGGCCGGATGCCTTTCCTGACGCCATCCCTCCCCATTTATCCGGACTTGGGACGTCGGTCGAGAACAAGGCTGGATAAGCGAAACTTTGCAAATTTTTGTGAACACTGCTCAGAGGTGGTCTGCCAGAAATCCTAGAGGTCTGACCCTCCCCCCGACACACACACGACTTTTCTAATACCATTTAACAGCTTTGTAATTAACTCTTCTTGTATAGCTTCTACATTGTTGGCTTTATTTTGGCTCAAACCAGACGATTTAATTCAATTAGAGAAGACCACTATATAGTTAGTTATCGGAGCACCGTACCACTGATGTAGTCGATATCACCATGGCCGAGACCGAGACCGGAAAAAAAGGTCTCGAGACCAGTCTCCAGTCCAACATCACTGCACCATATGTACCATAATAAATGTAGTTTATCTGATGGTGATTCGCTCATGTATGTTTATTATAACTAAAACCTAACCTACTGTGGTCACTCATACATTAAATCTCTTTCATGGTATTTTCTAACGGGGTTTCCCCACTTTTCCTCTCTTTGCCCAAGTACGAGAAATCCAAAAGTTGGAATCTCAAAGGAGGAAATTTTTACATTGATCCATTCCTATTTTAAGTTAAAATTTTCATAGCAAATACCTCTCGGGATTTCAATTATGTCACGGCCCCCTTTTTTTTAACCCTTTCCCAAATCAGGAAACTCTTTTTTTTTTTTTTTAATCTAACATTTTTCCTTCGATCATTCCCATTTGCGGACTGCGGATGGGAATGGAAATGGTTACTTGTCTCGAAAAATATAATTTTTTTTCGATGACGTACGAGTTCGTCTTTGTTATTATTTATTTTACCAAAATTTCTACACCAAAAATTATAATGGGATGTTGAGCATCCTATACTTGCTCCAGAACTAGTTTTTCTCAATGTTTCTCGTTATTAACTGATGTTAATATCTCAAGATCGAATAAATGACACTCTTAAAAGAAAAAAATACCTTTATTTAACTTAAACAAAAAATTTGTTTGGGTTTCAGACTAACAAATCTGTGTTCAAAGTTGTCAGACCAGTTTTGAGAAAATTCAACAACGTAAATGATGTTATTTCACAATGAATTTGGTTTACATTAAACAAATAAATAATATTTACTTAGAATTAATCATTTTCGAATTTCCCACATAAAGTGAAGACCATTTCCAAATAAAAACAATTTCCAAATAAAGATAATCTTGTTTGAGATTACCTTTATTTGAGATTAATCTTACTTCAGATTAACCTTATTTGATATTAATCTTATTTGAGATTAACGTAAATGAAATTTATTCCAAAGTAACATAATTTATTTTGTTAAGTTTTAGCAAAACTGGGAATGTAGATAATTTTAAACATAGTACTTTGTTAATTTAAAATCTAAAGACATTCTTTGTTTAAAATAAAGAAAAGTTTTTTTTAAGTGTGTCATAATCATTAAAACATAAAAATCAAAGACATAATAAAAGACATTAATCATAATTTTTTTTTAGTAAGTTGAAACCACTCCAATGAAGCGTTCTTGTCTTTTTGCTTTAAGCGGTTAAGTGACGTTGGGTCCATTGTGACCGTTCATTGTGTTTAGATGATGTAGTAGCGACCTATATATAGATGGTTCGAATGCCACGTAAAGCTGTAGATCCCCTCCGTCACACGACTTTGCCGTTACGAAGGAGGTTAAAATTAAAAAAATTTGTAAAGGAATTTTTGCTCTTGTTTTTTCCTTTGTTCCTTTCCTTAGTTTTTTCGTTGTTTTTTCCCTTGTGGATATGCACAATCACGGAGGATATAATAATCACGAACGTGGCCCAATACGTTAACTCCTCGATTATTATTACCAGCACTATCGGGAATCGAACCCCGACCAAGCGTGTTCGCTTCGCTTACAGGAAACGATGTTACCCTCTGAGTTATGGATGCTGACCCCCAGATTAAATACTGGAGTTACATTTTCTTCGGCCAGCGCCCGTACCTCAGTAGGTAACACCGCTTCCCTATAAGCGAAGTGAAGATACTGAGGTCGTGGGTTCGAAACCCGATGATGTTGGTAATAACAGTACAGGAATTAGAGCAATGGGTCGCATTTATTGGCCTGAGCGCTGTGCCAGTTTCTGGACCTCCTGAATGACCATTATTAAATTTTTGGAGAGTTTAAACGAAAATTTTCAGAAATTTGAGAATCGTCAACATCACTCGTGGAAAAGAAGGTTAACCTTTTCATGCCTGAATTATGAAAGTTTTATTTTAAAATTTTTTCTTGTTAAAGCTAAAATAACCTCTAATACTCAGATGGTAAGGTTCAAAATCGATTGTCAAGCTCATGTTGCCATAAGGCAACTGTCGGCGTTAAAGGGTTAAGTGGAAATAGGGTTCATACCGAGAAATGCAGTTCACCTTGAGTCTATAAGACGTTCAAAAAACCGTTCTGGTAAACTATCAGAAATAATAAAAATTTTCTTGGGTACAATGACTTCCATGCTTCCAACGGCATATTCATATAAGAATACTGTAAAATATATTAATGCCATATCGCATATCTAAAATATTGTAAAATATTCTAAAACTCTGTCATTTGTATTCTTTTTTTTTTAATAAAGAGTTTGTTTAGTTCTCTTTTATAATTATGACCAAGAGATCAAGCCACAATGATTCTTAGCGCTGTTGAATGTTCTAGAATATATTATATATTCTACGAGTAGTGTTGGATTCTGATTGGTTAAATATTTTTTGTGGTATTGAATTAACTTTAACATAATGAATGTCTAATTAAATAGCTCAAACCATAACTTGAAATTAACTTCAGAAACCGTAAAAACTAGTCAATTTTAACTTAACATAACTAAAGTTTAGTGAATTGTTAACATGTTTTGAAACTGTAGCGAAAATTCTCTCTCATTCATCTTCAGTAACAGGATGATTAGAAGTTCTCATCACTGCCTCAGTTAATAGATTTTAACACTTTGGAGCTTTGTTTCATTATTAAGTCTGCAGCGAATTCAAATTTCAGAATCTATTGAGTGAAGTCAAAGTCCTTTGTAAGTATTGACATTGTGGGAATCCTTAGTGATTTCTAATAGTTAATACTATACATATATATTAGAATATATAATACATATATTGTTGCACCTAAGATTTAATCTCTAAATTTGCTTTGATGAGTGAACAGAAGCAAATAATCTGGAGCACATTTGGCAGCAAAAATCCCCCTTTTTATTTAAATCAGTTAAATATACATATATGTTTACAGTTTTATAATCAGCTTAAAAATAGAATAAAAAAATAAAAAAAATAAAAAAAGGAAAATGGTTTCCCGGTCTTTTTTTTTTCCAGTAAAAAATTGAATAAAGTTTTTTTTTATTTTGAAATTAAACCAATTGAGAAACTTTATAGTAGAATTTGTAGTTCAAATTCTAAATTATTATTATTATTATTATTATTATTGTTATTGTTGTGGGTTCCAGGTCATTGCATCGCTAAAGTTCTCTTCTAAATTGAAAAGCAAAACTCATAAACTATACAATTATGGAAAAAAGTTCACCTAGAAACGTGAATTTCAAAAAGTGTAAAATATTACTAATTGGTAATGTCGTGTTTCTCTTTGGATATTTTATTATTTTGGAGTCACACTATTAAAATTTGGAAAAAAAACTGATAACTAATTTTTAACGCTTTTTAGAAAAACTTGGTTTCTAGGCGAACTTTTTTCCGACACTGTCATTGAACGAAATTCAGGCAGTAAAGGGTTAATCTAGAAATTTCGTTAGTTTTTAACATTTTTATCAAATTTAAGTCTGTAAACAATTTTAATAATAAACTATAAAGAGTAACAGGATATTCACCAGAGTTGCCGGTTCACCGATACTTATTTCGGATTTTGAACCGTGAAATACATAAGTTAATTTAACTGGTTAGGTTGTTAGGTTAGGTTAGGTGAAGACCGTCTGTCGGTGAAGTGGCACACTGGTGCACCGTCTTGTATTCTCTTGTATTCCTACAAACATATCCAGCTGACGGAACGATACTAGTCAATTCGATTGCTGCTGAAGGTGAAACAGACGTTTTAGCCTTCGTCTGTATTAAATATATTACGTTCTTGACGTTTTCCGGGATAAAATTCCATGAGCATCACTCGTAAACACAAGTGTAGTTTTACGAGTTCGTAATTTAACCCTTTAACGCCAGAATTGCTTGTAGGGTTAAGTTATGAATGCGTGTATTTGAAAGGTTACCAATATGTAGCGGTCGTCCTTTTAGGGTTAAGGGTTGAAAATGATACGTTAGCCCTGTTCAAAAATCAACTTTTTCTTATTTTCATAGGTTTCTGTACTTTTTCCCATGCTTTTTGACCTGAAAAGGCCGAAAATCACAACTATTTTGACCTAGGTTGTTGGGAAGCATTGCCGCATGGAGCTTTAAGTTTTCTGCCTTGAAATCGGCCAAAAGCACCAGTTCCGGGGTCCCTTGAATCATGTTTTGCACTATAACTTTTTATCTAAACAAGATAGAGCAACAAAATAGGCACCAAATTAAAGTGTTTTTAATCCTCTTTCTAACTTATACAATTATGATAGTCTTGGAACAAGAAATGGCACATTGGTACATACAAAGATTTCAGAAATATCACAAAATTCGTTTTCTCACACTCAAGGCAGACAAGGCGCCTTATTCATGACACAAATTTGAGATTAACATTTTGTCACAAGTCTAATCGATCAAGAAGTGAAAGCATTACATGATGATTAATTTCATAATGACATTTACACAGTCAGTGTTGAGAGTTTGTTTCTTGAAGCTGTCAAAGCGGCGTCTGTTGAACTCCACAGCTTGAAGGAGATAGTCCCTTTGCTTGGCATCTGTTGTTATGACATTTGCAAAGTCGCTCATCATCTTGACACCACGTTCAGCAATGTCATTCACCGCTTTCAGATTCTTGACATAGTCCAACGCTTTTCTGTAGTCCTCATTCTGTGGCCAAGACGTGACAGGTTCCAGAAGCCACTCGGATCCAATGTTCAGTGTGTCCAGCAGGAAATGTGATTCTGGGCCAATGAGATCAACCAGGGTGGTCTTAGCTGTGACTCTCTGGAATAGAGGCTTTCCTGTTCTGAAGCTGTCTGGCTTCTCAGTGGCATGTAACTGGGCAGCAATGTCGTGCTTCAATGTGTCACTCAATCTACTGCTGAACAGGGCAAATGGCACGATTTCCTGCGTCAGGTACCATTTGTGGTTTTCCATCTTATTAAGTACTGCATCAGCAAGCTCTAGGTCAGTTTTCTTGTACTTCAACATGTCCTGGATTAGACTTAGATCATTCACGGGAGCATCTGCAGCAGACATTGACATCATCCATACAGGAGTGTAGAACAGCGCAAGGAAGGTGTTGAGTCTTTCCAGCTTTGATACAGTGTCTTCGTCGTACTCAAGTTGATCTGCAAACATCAGCATTTTCATGGGGTACAGGTTTCTGGCCATCCATCTGGCCTGATGAATGGCGCCTGGTCGACTCCAGTGAATACCTCGAGGAGGCGTTCCTCCAAGAACAATGACTGTCAGTTCAGCCATTTCCCTGTAGTCGGCTCTTGGAAGCCTTTCTGCTGTTAGAATGTCTTGGAGTATTTCTTCACTGTTCTTCTTCTTTTCCTTCAGCCATTTGCTGTTGATAGCCAGCATCTTTAGGTTTTCCTTGGACAAGTCCGTCCAAACATCCTTCAGATGCTCAAACCAGGGATTATCTGGCCCCCTTCACCTTCCCAAACAGTTTCTCCCAAACTGCTCCTACTAGGATTTCCAGGATGTGATGTCGACAGGCCAGATAAAACACCTTTTTGTTCAGCATTTTCTCTAGCAGTTTGGCAGCTCCTCTGTGAACTCCACTGTTACTGGATGTAGTGTCAAAAACAAGGGCAGTAACATTATCCGTAAGTTCCCATGTCTCCAGTAAATCCATTGAAGTCTCAGCCTGAGCTGTGCCAGAAGAATTGTCAATGACAGGTACTCCCAATAACTTTCCTTCAGTGTATGAAGGTGGACCAGACACTAGCACAGCTAAAGTCTCTGAGGTACTTCCAGGTTCACTGCCCAAGACATCTTTGAGCAACTTTCCATCCCAGTGTAAGGCAGCGTACTGTGGGGGGTTTTCACAAAACTTGGACATGTGACTCTGGCTGATATTATACCTGGACAGCATTCTGTTGCGACGTGTTGTTGAGGTTGAGATGACGAAGTTATCCAGATCAGCCCCTCCAGCTTTCAAGGTGGCAGAAACCATGGCAGTAACTTGATTGTCTGATAAACCAAGACGATCAGCTGTATTGCAGATGACATCACATTCCATGACCTTCCTTGGAAACGTCAAAGTCACACTAGTCACAGTGTCTTGATGGTGAGAACATCCAGGACGAGGCTGATGGTAATCTATGTCCTCTGTGTTAGCGTCGTTGTCAGTTGAGTCACCCGAGGTAATGTCATCCACATGAACAACTGCCTCTTGTTCTGCTGCAGCTGTAAAATAGTACAACATGTTAAGACAGTAATTGTTAAGTACATGCTAAATATCGCAATGGAGTAAAACTTAAAACTTTTTGTAACGTTCAAAGTAATTAGTTTTACCTTGTTCTTGTCTATGCTGCACTCTTTCATTCCTCGCTGCTTGCTGCAGGGATCTTGTCTCAAAAATCTTGTCATGACCAGACATATGACCTTTCCTCTCAGTCTTTTGGTCTTCGTAGAACCTGATATCCTCATCTTTCTTCTCTCTGGATAACAGTCTGTTGTTCTGTATTTCCTGGATTGCATCTGGAGCTCCTGTATCGAACAGGCTGTCTAATTCCAGCACAAATACTCCTCTTTTTCCTCCAGGGTTACTTGCTCTTCCTTTGCTTTTCACCAGAGCACGATGTTTCTCATGTAGTTTCATGAAGAGCTTCATTGCGTTGTACTTGGTCATTGTCTTGATCCTAGCCATCTGCCAGAATGGGATGATAGATTCAACTGTTTCATATGCAAGGTCTTGAACCATGGGCCTCCCTGCATTTTCCGGTAAATTCTGAAGATTAAGGAAATACTGGAACGCCTGTCTGTTGGTGGGAAGCTGGGAACCACTGATAAAAGCTGAAGGGTATCCAACCAGGAAAGTTTCAGTGAGAGATCTGGTAAATGGCCCAGTTGACACCTGCCTGTGGACAGTACGTGGAGGTTCTGAGATATCAACTGTGCGCCCACGGAGCTCCCTCAGCTCCTTGCTTAATGGCATTGTGAAGTTGTAACTTGTAGATGGTTTTCTAGATTCTGATTGAGTTTCTGTTGTTTCCTGAAAAATGATAGATAATTATTATTATTATTATTATTATTATTATTATTATTTTTATTATTATTATTATTATTATTATTATTATTATTATTATTTATTATTTTATGCTCTTTCATTTGATACCTAATTTGTTGCTCTATCTTGTTTAGATCAAAAGTTAAAGTGCAAAACATAATTCAAGGGACACCGGAATTGGCGCTTTGGCCGATTTCAAGGCAGAAAATTTAAAGCTCCATGCGGCAATGCTTCCCAACATTCTAGGTCAAAATAGTTGTGATTTTCGGCTTTCTCAGGTCAAAAAGCATGGGAAAATGTACAGAAACCTATGAAAATAAGAAAAAGTTGATTTTTGAACAGGCCTAAATTGATACGTATAAACGGAGTTTAAGAAACAAAGACAGAGACCCAGATTGAAACATGGAAGCGAACATTATGAGTGCGAAGGAAGTATAGTGTTAGGGCTAAATAAAATGTTCGTATAACTTCGGTATACAAGTACAGGGTGTTCAAAAAGAAACGCAACCTGAAACAAAGAAAAGGGTTAGGTTACATTCTCCAATGGGTTGCGTTTCTTTTTGAACACCCTGTATTAAATACTTCGTATATTGATTTTATAAAGATTACCAGAAATGGTTTCTATACTGTACAACTTCATTCATACAGAGTTAAACTAAATTCCGTATGAATGAAGGTAGAATGTATAGTCGTTGAATAATGTATAATGAATGTTCAGGTGTACTCAGCTTGTGAGGTAAAGTTGTTGATGTCCCTTATTTTATAACATCACATTACTCCAGCCCTTATTTCTGAATACCAGGGGTGGACTCCCTCATGTTCCTTTGATCTGGATCGTCGCAACAACCTTTAAAGAAAACCAGTCACTCTTTGGACATGATTTGTACAATAAACAATCTTAGATTTCCTCTTTTTAATTAAGTTCAGATTTTTAAATTAACAGTGTCTTGTAAAAACTTTTGTTACACCCTGTATCATTTTGAATTTAGAACAATTTTTAAAAATTTAAGGTTACAATTTATAATTTTTTAAATAGGATAGACTAATACATTTATAAAAATATGCCCGTTTTATAAAAATTATACTATACATTTTGTAGGGGTTTTTGTATAGGGGTGTTTGTAGGGGTCCATATATTTTATAAATTAGATTGAAAACTTTCAAGAATTTTGTCATGTGCACGCAGAGGAACAACCTACAGAGTAGCTTCACAGTTTACACAAGTAAATAATTAGTTTATGGATTAATAACTTTATGTAATATCTACCTCCTTTTGTAAGTAGGTATTGTACTAGTATTTCTATAATACAAACCTCTTTTTAATGTTTTGGAATAAGCATTGTTACAGTTACGTAACTATATCCCATTTTTTCAATATCTTCCAGCCTAACGAGACTTTAAAATTAAAATAAGAAGAATAAAATATCTAATTAATTTACTTAATTTCACACAATTATTATTTTTCAAAATTATTATTCCCCCTCACCCACCAAAACAAAAACTCCAAATTTTGTTGTCATTGAAATTTTAGTGGTTATTGTTGGCTTTCTCTGACACGTGATTCGATGACCATCTGATTTTTTTTTCTGTAATAACGTTTTATTATTAATTTTAATAACAGTGTTATAATTATCAGGGCCTATTTATAACCCTTTTTGTATAAAGTTAAGGACATGACAGTTATTGAATATTACAGTATATGTTCAAAGAAGTTAATGTGAAACTAATGAGAGACTTTTACAATAAAATAATTGGATTAACAAAGTTTTAATCGAATTATTAAAGTCATAATTTAAACGTTCAAAAAGGAATATTATCAGGCCTTTCCGTTGGTGTTGATGAAGTATGGCTTGTTGTGAATCCATATTCATGCGTACACTATTCAAAGGACATTCTTCATAGATCTTACTATGTCTTCCGGAAATAAATTTAACTGCTTGAAACGAGCAGTAGAATTCATATATATATATATATATATAATATATATATATATGAGAGAGAGAGAGAGAGAGAGAGTTAGCCTCAGTTTACGAGACTAACAAACTTACAACGGAAGGCGCTTATTATTTTGTTGACAAATTGAGGCAATTTTATACGGAACGGAAATCTTCCCTCGAAATGGTGGAGTTTTGTGTGTTTTCAATTTCTTGTTGCTCAGATCTGGAATTTTGATGTACTGCAATCTTGCAAAGGGAAAATACTGCTGATGACGCATTAAACAATATTTTTGTTTGTTCAAAAACGATCAATAAGAATATTCTCTGATGCACATTTTCTTGATTACATAGAGAGACGCATTCTTTAAGAGTTAAAATTATTAAAAAAAAATCAAAGACATAAACAAATTAGCAATTTTTATTTTTATTTTGTAAATATATAAATAAAATTATTAACCTGGAGTGGATAAATAAATGTTTTGTAACTCATCAAAAGATTCACTCAGACAAGTTATAGAAATAGGCATGTTTTCATTCCTCACCATAGGAATTCAGCTGTTCCCAACCTTTTTTGAAGCCACCGCTCTCTCTCACCAATCAACATTTTAGAACGTTTCCTTTATGGATATAAAACTTAGCAAACAATACTATTATCAGTGACTCTAACTGCATTTAAACAATTATAACAATGTAATGAATAAATTCATATTTATTGCTTTTATAATCTAAGTTTACATTTTTTTATTTTTTTTATTTATTACATTTATTTATTACATTAATTTATTACATTATTTATTACATTTATTGATTACATTATTTATTACATTTATTTATTACATTATTTAGTACATTTATTTATTACATTAATTTATTACATTATTTATTACATTTATTGATTACATTATTTATTACATTTATTTATTACATTATTTATTACATTACATTACAGTTGCTACAGTGGAGTTAATACTTAAGTTTGCGTGTCATTTAGTCCTTTCTCCTAGCTTCCAACTTAATATCAACGCCTCCCTAAACTTTACAAACGGCCACTTGGGGGCGATACCGCCCCGTTGGGAACCATTGCCTTAGATTGTCTTCATCTCAAAAATCATCTATTTTCGTAGGGTTGAAATTAAGGAACACTTCAAAAATAGGTTTTCAAAATATTCCTAACGTAAATGCGTTTAAAAACGAACTGAAATAAATGTTCATAAAGGAACGCTAAAACGTAAATGCATTTAGGGATTAAATACAGCGTTACTTGCCTCTTTATTGTGTTTACTTTTAGTTGTTTAACTGTTGTATTTACTATTAACTCTATTTACTATTAACTCTATTTACTATTAACTCTAAACGTTGCATTTACTATTATCTCTAT